>APFE031613149.1:27716-57974 GCA_000404065.3 Pinus taeda
TATCCAGTGTACCGATCAGGTGACTATCTCTGCCTGCGTTGGGCTGTAGGTGGTCCTACAACTTTCTCTGCATCTTGAGCCAATCGCTCAGCTTCTGTCAAGCGCTTTCACCCTCTGATGGTTGGCGCTGCATGAGTGGTCTCTTCCACTCCATGAACCTCGTGCTGTGGCTGATCCACGTCCTGAAGCTCATCCTTAGGAACTAATAGCTCCTCATCTGCATGCAAGTGTAGCTCCCTCTCAAGCAGACACTTCATGGCTTTCTCCTCCTGAAATTTTATATCCCGTCGCAAAACAGTTTTACCAATGTCTGGCAAATACACACGATAGTTGTGGGGCGTATCAGTATACCCCACAAATATCCCAACCTCTGCAGTCAGCTCCGACTTATTTCTAGCATCCTTCGTCACATGCATGTAAACGTTAGCACCAAAAATCCTCAAATGAGAAAGATCAGGCTTCTTACCAGAATAAGTCTCCTCAGGTGTACTCATGCCAAGTATCCTATGAGGACAACGGTTCTGCACATAAACTGCTGTATTGCATGCTTCCCCCCACAAGTGAAGGGGTAGGCCCTGATCATGCAACATTGCCCGTGCAGCACCCACAATCGTTCTATTCTTCTGCTCAGCTACCTCGTTCTGCTGTGGGTTATGGGGAGCTATGAGCTCTCTACGAATCCCTTCTGCCTTGCAGAAATCCTTGAACTAATCCGAGATGTATTCACCACCATTATCGCTCCTAAGAGCCTTCACCTTCTTCCCCAACTCCTTCTCGACCAGTGCCTTGAATTCACAGAACTTTGAATATGTCTCGCTCTTCTTCTGCATGAAGAAGATCCATCACTTACGAGAGAAATCATCAATCAAAAACAATAAACCTGTGTTTTGCCTGTCTGAAGCAATGAGAAAGGTCCACAACATGTCTGTGTGAATTCTCTCAAGGATCGCGTGGCGCGACTATCCTTCTCGGAAGGTGGCTTTCACAAACCTCCCCAAAGTACGCCGCTTGCACTGATCTGACTGCGCAAGTGTGCCTTTAGAAAGCCCTGTAGTGATCTGCTGCAGTATCTTCAAGGCTCCATGGTGAAGGTGACCCAATCTCCTGTGCCACAACTCGCCATCATCCCGGCTCACCAATCCTTCTGCCTTGCCTGCCATAGTTGCGTATCCATCTACATGCAAATGATAAAGGTTCCTCACTCGAACCCCTATCTTCCGGGTCTCACCAGTTGTCTTGTTGCGCAGGAAGGCCTTTCCCTCGCTGAAAACAACATCATACCCCTTGTCTTCTAACATCGCCACTGAGATGAGATTCTTCTTCAATCCTGGAACATGCATGACTTCCTTCAATACAAAGGGTTTACCAGACTCCCTCTCAAAGGAAATGGTACCGATACCGGTCGCACTGTATCTACCATCATCGCCCATCTCGATGTGCACTCCAAGATCTTTGTCCTTCAGATCAGAGAACAAATCTCTATCTCCCGTCATGTGAAAAGACGCACCACTGTCCAAGAACCACATTGATCCCATCACACTTGAAACCAAGCATGCGATCAAAGAAAAATCAAGCTCAAACTGAGAAGCTAAGGCCTCTCCCCCTGCAGATCCAGCAGCTTGCTTGTTCTTCTTCTTCTGCGGACAATTTGTGGCATAGTGTCCGTGCTGGTGACAGTGAAAACACTTCACCTTGGACATATCCTGCTTCTTGCCTTTCGCACCAGACTGAGAAGCTTTCTTGCTCTTCCCTTTCTTTGCTTTTGCAGCCAAAGCACAATTCTCTTCATCAGCTCCCTTTGACGAAGATCCGTCCCTGGTACTCCGCCTGATCTCCTCCTGCACAAGATCTAACCATAGTCTTTCCCATCCTGGCAACTTCTCTCGACCATTGACAGAGTCCTGATAGGAATGCCAACTCTTCGGAAGACCAAGGAGAGCCAAGCTCACCAAGTCCTCATCATCGACAATAACCCCCATACTTCCCAGTTCATCTCGACACTGAGTGAACTTCGTGAGATACTTGGGAATACTGTCACCCTTCTCGCATTTGATGTTTCTGAGTTTATCTTTGAGCGCCAGCTTCCTCTGATCACTCTTGCTTTGGAATAATTTAGTTAATGGTTTCCACATCAAATATGGAGTAGCCTTTCCATGGAGGCTGGACACAATGTGATCCTTCACGCCCTCCAACAGAATCCTTCGACATTTTGCGATCTTATTTTGCCAAGAATCAGCTTGAGTAGCATCAGTAGGCTTTGGGATATCCGTATCTATGAACTCCTTCAGCCCGTTATCATCCAATACTGCCTCCATCCTGTCCTTCCATGCAATATAGTTTGAGCTGCCCTCAAGAGCATACTCCAATCGAAATCCGTTGAAAGACATTGCTGCGTTGTCACCAAGAAAATACTACTGCAAATTCGAATTCCACCAGCAACCAACTCAACTGCCTCCAATCTAAAATTCGTGAGAACGAAGTATTTCTTGTACAGAGGTCGACTGTATGGGCGTTCACTGGATATCTCACCTTCTAAAAAAAGGATGAATCCAGAGGCTACCTGGCCCGATTACAGACTCTGCCTGAAGAAATAAAACATAGTCACTTCTTGAATAATAGATCTGATGATCAATCCTCGCCTTCATATCCTGTAGAAATCTCTTCTACAAATCAACCAGCTCTGATACCATGTAGAAATTTTGAATAATTTAACACATATTCAATGGAGATTATCATGATCATGTACTATTGCGGAAAACATACACAATACATAAGCTCCTCTACGTTGATCATCAATATAGCAGCATCAATAACTATAAAACATCAAGAGCATTCACACATTAACACAGTATGTATCCCGGGGAAAGCATCTCGCTAAAAACCCCAACTATCTGTATATTAATGATTGAGTCATGTAACATTACACAGCATAATACTTCTCACAAGTATCTCCACCTCTGTTACACACAATACAGCTCAGATCTGAATCAATCACTGGCTCAAATCTACTTCACTGCTTGCCTGCCTCCGCTGCTCAATACCTGCACAAGAACTGATGATAATTCCAAGGCAACCACGTCTTCCCTTGGCTAAATCACGTGAGCACAAGCTACAATGTGGGCAAATACGTGAGAAAACTCATTGGCACACTCAATCCCATGATTTGTACAAGATCTGGTGCACAACTATAGTCACAACTGATAGCAATCTGATTCTCTAACACCTGTCCCTGCTGAACTGAACATGCACTGACATGCAACTGAGTTAACTGATGTATTCATTAGTTGTATTATGAGTTAATAACTTGTGAATTAATTAATAACTAATTCACCCAACTCATCTCTAGTCTATTTTCCAGTTAGACTAAATACAACCAGTTTAACAAAGCTAAACTGAACACAACTCCATCAACTGCACCTCCAGTCCACTAAACTCAACTCACTTGAGTTCTAACTGAAGTCCTGCATGCAAATATTAGTCATCCCATAGGTAACCACGTATTTCCTTCTGGGATCTGCATGTACCACATTCGTAGCTCATCCTGAAGTGCTCCAAGAGAATAAGACAAAGTTTATAGTCTAAATATTATTATGAGCTAATAATATTGACTGTTCTATATTTAGACTGATCAGTCACTCCGCTGTGATCTAAAAAATAGAAGTCCATCTATTTTTTCAACTTGATCAATCATCCATAAACAACAACCTGCAATCTATAGACATGATCCATATGTCTAAAAATAGACATAGTCTAAAAATAGACTTGCGCCAAAAATAGCCTGCGGGCCCACTTAGTGAAGGCGACTCTTTTCACTAAGCTCCATCATCTTGTTGCAATCTCAACAAAATCCTTCTCAAGTGGAGGGGTAGGGTTATTCATAACCACTAGATTATGAAAACATTGCTTTCTATGGTAGGACTTGTCAACATCTTGGTCATCTTCAGAACACGTGCATTTATTTCGCAAGGGCCCTATACCCATCCAAATGCTAAGAAAAAGAACCATAGATCATTAGGGGAATTTTGAGTTTTAAAATGGGCCTCCTAAGGAAATTATAAAATAATAGTGGAAATAATAAAATAGTATTAGATTACATCATCAAATTTTAGAAGGAAAAAAGGAAAAACTATTTTTTCAACTTGTATTTTCAACTTATCTCCCTATGGTTTTACTCAATTTTCAAGTCGAAACACTTGTTGGATGCAAAAATTGATTCCTCATCCAAGGAGTACCCATGTTGCATACTTTTGATAGACCCTACTACATGAAAAAATTAGAGATACATGAAAAACATGATTACAATCATTTTTTTCATGTATTTCTCATTTTTCATATAGAAGTGTTTGTCAAAAGTATGCAACATAGGTACTCTTTGGATGAGGAATTAAATTTTGCATCCAACGAGTATTGCCACTAGAAATTTGAGTAAAAGCATAGGGAGATAAGTTGAAAATACTAATTGAAAAAGTAGTTTTATTATTATTTTTTTAATATTTTTACCTTTTTACTCCAAAAATGGTGAATCATCCCCCATGGTTGACATCATTGCCTTGAATCTTATTGGTTCTTATAAAGTTTATTTTGGTTGTACATTTTTTTACAAGGCCCATTTTAGACCTTAAGATTCCTGTAATGGGAAAGATTTAAAGTAAATGAAAGGATCCAAGAGTACTTCCGCTTAGAAGCAAGACAATACACAACAACAGAAGACACCCACTGCCAAATAAACTGCTTCAAACTCATACCAGCCACATGCAAAGTCATCTAACCTATTGCACCTCTGAGATGATAATGGACAATTGATCATGCTAGAGCATCTAAGATATATGTTTTAGGGTTTTGGTTTTGGTTTTTATGGAGGACCAATACATAAAACAAATTATAAGAATGATGTATTAACTCTTTTAGATAGTAATAATAAATAACCAGAGGGCTACTGTTTAACTTAACACAGTGATTTAAGTTGATAAGATGTACAAAAAGAATAGTAAGGAGGTATGATTACTTTAAATTTCAGATAGAAAGCCAAATCATCATAAGTGGGAAACCTTTAGAGGTACCAGTCACCAGTCTTGGTCTTCTCTAATAAGTGAAATGTCTTCTTAATCTCTTCTCCAATTCTGGGCTCTACCTAGCTATTGAGTAATTTAAGAATTAGATGTACAAAAGAATCTATAAACTGAGAGAAAGTAAACTTTGATGACACTACTTTTAGGAACTTTGTTGAGTGAATCACTGATTGATTCACTCCCTACTCATCTTGTCTGTTAAGTTGAATGGGCAATGAATCTCCCTGCTGAAACAAAACAAAATGGATTATGATTGACCTATATCTGAAAACTCCTTAAGTGGTAAAATTCATAAATTGTTCATGTATATTATCAGCTTGAAAATGGAAAAGAATCCAAGGATGGATTCATCAACAGATTGATCATTTTCATAGCCTAGGAGGTATGATCGCAGGGAACATAGAAGATGGATAAGGTGGATTTCTCATGGGTAATTTAGCATCTTCTGGTAGAAAAAGTTCAAAGATAAGGACTCTTTGTGGGAAATTGAGTTTATTGTAAAGGTCTATGAGAGTTGCTAGTGAGAAAAGGCTAAGGGAGTTAGATGGAGGTATCATTAACATTTGGTTTATGCTTTGAGTAGTAATGGTGATCAGGATTTTTACACCCTGAGTCATCATTGTTCTTTGTACAAGATCATACGTGGCTTGACAACAAGTGATTAAATCAAGGAAGTGATGAGTCTTGGGAAAGGAGTACAAGGGAAAAAAGTGTCTCCCATAAATGAATGGGATCCTCTTTATCAGCATAATTCTGCTTTATCCATAAATGCAATTCGTGGAAATCAAATTCACATTCACAGTCAGTAGCTTTGAATAGGGAGTTTACAAGGGGAAGATGATCTAAATCAAGTAATGCTATAGATGGATTTCCTTCTTCGACAAATTTATGTGTTTTAGCCTTGGGAGCCATTTTTTTTGTGGGTGAGGGATTTGGAAACTATTTTAATTGAAAGACAAATGATAGCGGAAAATACAGAGAGCAAAAAAGGCTTTAGGTGATAGGATGGAATTAGAAAAGTGGTAAAATGTAGAGCCATGGGGTATTTATAAATGAAATCGGGCTTAATTTTCCATTTAAATCTATCCGTAGGCAATTAATTTGTAGAGGAGCGAGAATTAATGTCTAACGAGAGATTAAATGGTTAATTGAGGCTGGTAATGGCTTTCGAGTGTAGGGCGCAACAGCTTTGCGACGTGGCAGGTGGCAAATGGATGAGATATAATGGACTAGTGACGTGGAGGGTTATGAATGGAGGAAGGGGTAACGGGTCTATGACATGGCGTGGGAAGAAGGTCAACGGTTGGATGGAGGAAAACTGCTGACAGGATTTCGGGCTGTGGGGGGGGGGGGGGGGGGGGGGGGGGGGGCGGGGGGCGTCCGATTATTTTCAGTTTTGAGATTTGGGGGCCTAAAATGCTATGGGGATGCCACGTAGCAAAAAATGGTAGCCATTAAAACTACTTTTCTGACCCCCCCTGCATTAATGAGAAACTTCCGAAGGGGGGCCGAAAAGATTCCTCTTCTATTGATCTGGGCGGAGTGAATCCTATCCATTGAAAGGTGCCTAATGATTATTCGACGCTTGATTTGAATTTTTGTCATTTCCATCGTTTACGATAACATCATATTTATTGACTATTTGCAAAGCGATCATGTTTATTATAATAATTTAAACCCTCATTAAGGATTTAAACAATATTTTTATTCTAAACAACAATTTTAAAGGCGTGTTTGAACTAGTAGCCTTAATTAATTTTTCTAAAGCAAATATTTTTTATTGCTTATCTAACATTTTTTATTTGCTTTCCTTTTTTAGAGAAACTATCCTATCATTTTTTATGATATGGACCTGATAATAATAAATCCTAACATTTTTTTATTTTCAATTTTGTTTTTTGGTCCATATCCTAACTTATCATTTTTTCTATGGCATTTTGATTTTTTCAACTAATGGCTAACTTATCAAAAATAAAAGAGCTACAACATCGGCTCCAACTCGGGACTGCTTTCTCCTGTAGAATGTAGATAACTTGCATATCCATGTGCCTTCTCCTCAGGTTATGGAGTCTTTGCTTTAAAAATCATACTAACAGTTGAAAAATAAAATAAAACCGGACTTTTTACAATCATGGTAGTAAAATATACTTCATCTTCTCAATATTGAATATAATGCTTCAGAAACCTTCCATTAACAAGAAATGTGGAATATTGTCCTTCTAGATTTTGTAACACAAAAGTGTTGTTCCATTTTACTTTAGCAATAGTTAGAGGCCCAAACCATAGGTTGTCAAACTTTCCATGTTTTCCTTTCTCTTCTCTTCTAGAATCCCATCTTAGAATGAAATATCCCTCTTTGAAGTCCCTTTCCCCAACTCTTCTATCAAACGGGCTCTTCACTTTATTCTAATATTTTTTCAATTTGTATTGTACCTCATCTCTATTATCGTCTAGTTCAATGATTTGATTTATCCTCCTTGAAAAATCATCAAGCTCATCAGTTATTTCCTATAGAAACTTTAAAACAGGGAAAGCCAAGTTGGTAGGGGAAATGGCATCTTTCCCATAAACTAACTGAAAAGGAGATTTTCCAGTAGATCTCTTTGGAGTAATCTTGTTTTCCCAGACTGCATAAATTAGATGAGCATCCCAACTCTTTTTATGATCTGCTAAAGTTTTACTGATATCCTTTACCAGACTTTTATTAGATGATTCTGCAAGACCATTAACTTGAGGATAATATGGAGTTGAATGTTGTAACAAAATCTGATATTTCTAGTAGAACTCAATCATTTTAACATTGGAAAATGTTGTGGCATTGTCAATAACAATCTGTATTAGGCAACAAAACTTGGATAAAATGTTTTCTTCAATGAATTTCATCACTACTGCATCAGTAGAATTTCTTACTGGAATTGCTTCCACCCATTTAGTAAAATAGTATGTTGCAGTGAGGATCCATCTATGTTGATTACTTGAAGTAGGATGAATCTCTCCAATAAAATCTAATTCCCGTTGGAGAAAAGGTGTTGAGATCAGTGTTGGGATTAGTGGAAGAGCTAGTAGGTTTTGCTTACCAGCAAGCATCTGACAAGGGACACAACTTCTAACCTTTGCTCCCACTTGTAAGAACAATGTTGGCCAATAAAATCCTTCCCTTAATATCTTATATGTTGTTGTTCTCCAAGCATAATCTCCTCCAAAAGATCCTGCATGAAACTGATCAATGATCCCTTCTGTCTCTGATTCTATTAAACATAATAAAAACATATTGAGTAGGTCTTTCCAGTACAGATTTGCATTTATGATACAGTATTTGACTGCTTTCAAGTTGAGAGTTTTACATTGAATTTTGGAAAATGATGCAGGACATTCAAAATGAATAAAGAAATTTATAATATCTTGATACCAATTTGATAAAAGAATTTTCTCACCAATATATACAGAAATGGTCTGTTCTAAAGATAAAGGTTCTTGTGGATTCTTTTCTTCATGATGCTGGGAAGGTCCTTTGGATTCTCCCCTTATGAATAGACAAGAGATTCTTGTGGATTCTTCTCATTTAAATTTTGGGAAGTTTCTTGTGGATTCTCCCCTTTTGCATAGACAAAAGGTTCTTGTGGATTATCCATTGGTATCTCCAAAACAGAGTTGATGCCTAGTAATTTGCAGTTGGACTGAGCTAGAAGCTTAGCTAATCCTTGAACCTTTACTAACTTTGTGGTTTTGATAGTTAAATCATACTCCAAAATTTGAGTGATCCAACTACCTATTCTCCAATTAGTATCTGGTTGAGTGGGAACAGTTTTAACAACACTATTGGGGACGTAGGCTATGATGGTTGAGTGTAAAACATACATCCTAGAAGATTTCAAAGAATGGACTAGGGCATAAGCTTGTTTCTCAATTATGTCATATTTGAGCTCAATATCTCTCATGACTTTTCTAAAAAAAGGCTATGGGTTGGTCATGGGAATATCCGTTCTTTTGTAGTAGAACAACAACAAGGGTGGTTTCAAAGGAAAAGTAAAATATACTGAATGGTTTTGTATAATCAGGACTAGCCAAGATTGGAGCTTCAGAAATAGCTTTTTTTATTTGATCAAATGCATGTCTGGAAGAGACAATCCATTTAACTTCATGACCCCTCTTAAGCATATCAGTTATATCTTTGGCAATTTCAGCGTAATTGGGTATGACTCTTCTTAAAAAGTTGATTTTACCAAGAAAATCCTGAACTTCCTTTTAATTTCTTGGTAATGATAATGTCTGAATGGTTGATACTCTGTTTGAATCAATGACTACTCAATTTTTAGAAATTATATGGCCAAGCAATTTCCCTTCTGTGATAGAAAATAGAGACTTCTTTGGATTCAATGATATTCTGAATTTCCTACATCTTTCAAAAACCTTCATCAAGTGCTTTAAATGTTTTTGATCAGAATTAGAAAAGACTATAAGATCATCAATATAAATAACAATAAATTTATTTACATGGCCTACAAAAGCTATATCCAAAGCTCTTTGGAAGGTATCTCCTGCATTTGCTCTTTGGAAGGTATCTCCTGCATTTGTAAAACCAAAAGTCATCCTAGTATACATGAAAGTACTCCAAGGTGTTTTCAAGGCAGTCTTTTCCCTATCCTCTTTGTCGACCATAATCTGATTATAACAAGAAAAACCATCTAACATAGAAGGTATGTTAGCTCCAGAAACTTGTTGAGGTAACTGATCCATTTTAAGTAAGGGATGGTTATATTTTAATGATTCTTTATTTAAGTTTCGTAAATCAACACAAAGTCTAATTTCACCATTATTTTTCCTGACATGTACTAGGTTGACAATCCAATTAGAATATCTTAGTGGAAGAATAATTTGTGCATCTAACATTTTCTTAAGCTTTTTCTCAATAGTTGGTAGAAGAATTGGGTTAATTCTTCTGAGTTTTTGTTGGTAGGGTTTAGCTTTAGTTTTTAATGGGATCTTATGTTCAATGAGGGATGTGTCGAGACAAAGAAAAAACATCTTTGTATTTTTAAAGTAACTTAAGATATTCATTTTTAATTTATGGGGTTAAAGATGTAGAGATTTTTTATATTTTGTACTTGTTTCGGGGTTCCAAAGTTGATTTCTTTAATGTCATCTTCAAGAGAGATGGATGGAGGGTTTTGAGGGACATCATTATAATCGAATAATTTATCTAAAGGAATTAACCCTTTAGGAATGAAGTTGTTTGATAATTGTATGATGTGATGATTTGAAATCTTGGAGTTTAGTTTTGGATCATCATTAATTTGAGGATTAATCATGTCAAGATTGTCTTCATCAATTTGCAAAAGATTAAATTCACCTACAAGTTGAAGGAAAGATTTTAGTTATTCATCGTCCTCAAATACCTGCCAATGCTTTTGGTTATCTGGTATGGATGGCCTATATTTGACTTGGATTTAGTATAGCACTTGTGATTGATTGGGAATCTTAAATGATCTTGCAGAGACAGCCAAAGGATTTCCATGTTTATTTTCATTTCTAGGGACATAAGTTATATTGAAGGCGTCAAAGAAATTTTCAATGGAATCCCAAACCTCATTTCGATAAGACCTAAGCCTATGCTTCTTTGTTTGGCGAAGATTTCTAACTTGTCTTACAATGAGTTTGAAGCCAGTGCAAACACTTAGGTTGTGTACCTTTAAACTCTTGGCTAACTGTAGTCCTAGAAGGAAAGCCTCATATTCCACTACATTGTTGGTAACTTCAAAATCAAGTTTACATGATTGTGTAATGTTTTCCTTTTCTGGTGAGATTAGTACTACCCCACCCCTTGCTCTGTCTTTTAGACAAGAACCATCAAAGAACATCTTCCACAAATCAGTTTGATTTGATAAGGGTTTTCAACTACATCTTCAATTTTTACTTGAGATTCATGTATGTGATTTGAAGAGAGTTGAAAGAAGCCAAAATCTTGATCAATAGAATAGATGGGGTGGTTGTTTGGTTGATCTATTTTTCATACAGTGTGCACAAATCTAACTTCTATATACAACCTAAGTTGTTCTCCCCCATAAACTAGAGTAGTGGCATAAGACATGTCCATCTAAAGATTTCCCCCTAATTTGGCACAACAAGACCATGAAAGGAGCATTCCAAATTTGGGAGGGATATCAGTGACAGCTATATCGAATACTATTCTTGTTACTGGGATTTGGGAAAGAGTGACTACTAAATCCTTAATCAATCCTAGACAAGGTACCCTCTTGGAATCAAAGGTGTATAAATTGTGATAGGATCTAGTTATGTCAAGATTTAAATGATCCATGATGGTTTTTGGCATGAGATTATGTGATGCTCCAAAACCAAGCATATAGTTGTATAACATGGAATCATTTTCCTTTAGTGTGACATAGAAAGGGGGTACTATCTTATCTATCATATCCGAGATTGACCAAATATAACTGCTGGTTTTTCATCTTGAAGGCTAATGGCATCACTTTTAGAATCAACAGAGACGTTTTATATCCATTTGGAAACTTGATTTTCATATCCAGGGTTTTTTCAAAGTTCTGAAAGTGGTATAGGGATCTTAACTCTTTCTAACTCCTTTTAAACATTAAATGTAGTTAAGGCAGTTTTATCATTTTGAGTTGTATCAGTTGATTGATTTAATGGTTGAATAATAGGTGTCTGAGTTTCAACATCTTTGGTACGAGGTTCAATTATTGGAGGTTCCTTAGGAGGTGTTACAGGTCTAGGTCTAGGTCTGAGATCATATCTTTAGTTCTGCATTTAGGATTTCAGAGAAGGCATGGTATTTGGAAACCTGTGAGGAATATTGATTGTCTTGAACTTGTTTATTCTGTGAAAGAGGAACAATAGTGGTGTGACCAAAAGAGGTATCCATATTATTAATGCCTTTAGTGACAGTCATGGTATTGTCATCAGGCTGGAGTTGGAACCTGCTGATCATTACCAGGTCTTTGAAGAATTTGTAGCTGTGGAGGTCTTTTTGTATTGACCTTGATTTTGCTTTTGAGTTCAAGTGACTGTCTGTTGAACTATTCTGGGTTGAGTTTCAATCTTGGAAATTATATTTGATAGGTTTCTAAGAAGTTGAGTGATCTCATCAATTTTGGAATCTTAAGTTTGTTGGAAATAATACTGAGAGGGGGGGGGGGGTGAATCAGTATTAGCAAATCAGATACTTTTTCATTTTCATACTCAGATTCATATACCCTACTTCAGTTAAGGATATCCGCGTATATACACAACTGTGTTAAAAGCAACTAGCGTACATCCAGTAACCTTTATGATTTAGTTAGTTCATCTTCAGTGAATGCATCAGATCATTATTAACCATATGAATAGTAAACAGAACAAATCATCACACATAAGGAACACACATGAACACCATGATATAAGGTGGAAACCCAATACTGAAACCCTGTCAACAATACAGTCACACACTACATAACTCTACAACAACAACTAGATCCAATAGCAACTTCAAATATCATACTTCATCTGTATACGCTACTTGGACGAACCCAATTCGCGTGTATACGAGCTTTTACCAAAGACAAACTGCGTATAGATCTGCAAATTCTACCTCATAATTTTGCAGCTATTTCAGACATCAGAACATACCCATAACATTCATACAATAAACATGTGTCAATAGATCTAGTCTATCCATACTCAAAAGATAATCATTCCAAGCCCTAAGATCCCGATCCATTGTTCATCATCCTTCACATGAGTGCCTCCTTGGTTCAGATCAAGCAAGACATCACCAACCCATAACCAGCATCTAGATCTCACACTTTATCATATGTTCATCACTTGCTCACCCTTTCACACACACTTGCACAATCTTGGCCTAATGATCTTCTCCTTATATAGGTTAGGCTTCTCTCAATACCATGGTCCAAAACCATGTAGAAACAATACCATGAACCCAATACTTGGGGTCGTCACTTTGGACCAAATACTATGGACCAAATACCACGGACCAAAACCATGATTTCCAACATGTACACGCCTTTACTTCTATTAACCCGTGCGTATATGCGCTTTCTTCACGGTCAACCTGCGTATATCTCTCTATTTACCTGCTGCACTATGATCTGTCCTCTGAGTGAGTTTGCCATCACCTGTATCATTCCTCTGAGTGAGTTTCCATCAAGGACAACACCTGAATCATAATGCCAACAATCTCCCCCTTTGGACTTGAAGGCAACCACCACACCAAGTTACTCTCCCCCTTTGACATCAAGGGCAAAGGGCGGACCAAGATATTGTCTTCCTTGGTATACCTTCTGTTGTCCATACTCCCCCAGAGTACCTGCTGAAATCTCTGAATGAGCTCCCCCTTTGTATATGCCAAGATGTATCAATCCATCCATGCTCCCCCTGAGCAAATGAAAGATTTAGGACCAGCACTTCATTCAAAATCATGACTATCATTCATCATATATGATCTGCACCATAAGCATCAGCATCTAAACTTGCAATACCATTCCTTTGATCAACCAACAAGATGTATCATTTAGCTACATAAGCATCATCACCAACTTCTAAACACAATGCAAACAGTCCATTGTTTGAAGTATATGCTCCCCCTGAGCCAGTGCCAACCATCTCTTATCATGACCAAACCTTTCCCTGAGTTTGTTTTGCTGCCCTTTCTCCTGATCTCCATATACGTGACTCTGCAGCCTGTAACTCGCGTATATATGCGACTTGTCTTCATGAAACCCGCGTATGAGATTTGGAACACTGATGTTCCACTCTTCCAGCTACCTCTGAATCTGTCATGTCTGTGTGCTCTGCTATGCCACATCTTTCTGGCTGTACTTCCTTTTTCTTCCATATCTTTTGGTATAGTGCCCAAAGTCTTCTCCTACATTCCTTTGCTCTATGTCCAAACTTGTTACATGCATAGCATCTTAAATGTTTCATATTCCTCCTATAGCAATCAGCAGCTTTGTGACCATACATATTGCAAGCAAAACAATATCCATTAAAGTACCTTGAATGTGATGATCTTTCCACATGATGGTCTTGAACCCTTCTTTTTCTGCATCTAGCTGCAACATGTCCAAGGTTATGACATACATAACATTCAACATTATTCACAGGAGGAGTAAAAGATTTTCTTTGAAGACTCTTGTTCCTTGATTGTTGATGGGGTTGACCTCTCATCTCCTTGTTGATCATTTTAGATTTCTCTTTAGAGTTCCTTGCCTCACCTTGTGAACTAGATTCACTTTCAACAGATTCATGAAAACCAAGACCAGTCTTGATAGTAGGATACCTTTGACTACTAAGAATATCATCCAAAATCTTATTACTATCTTGAAATCGCAATAGTTTATCCTTTTCTTCTAATTTACTTTTCAAGATATTTACCTCAACCTGATGTTGTTCTTCCTTTTCCAAACATTGCTTCTTCAAAGTTTCTTCAAACTTTCTTCCTTCTTCCACTTGTTGCCTTAGTTTGAGAATCTTATTTTCTTGTTCTTCATTCAGCACCTGTAGCATTTGACGAATTCTGAAAGCACATTCCAACTGAGCTTTTAAGCTAATAATTTCTTCTTTGAGGGCATTCTCCCTTTTGCTAGGTAGATCTTCTTGATCTATGATTTTATCTGATGCTTCATTTGCTTGTCCATATTCAACCTGAGGTGATTCAGGATCTGAATACTTGCTTCCACTTACCGGCAGGCTGTTATTGTTCCTTGGAGCTGTCTTCTTCTTTTGATGCGCTTTCTTTCCCATTGTTCTACGGATCTCCTTCAAGCGATCAAGCTTCTTCAGAAGGACCTGCTCTGATACCAATTGTTGGAAATAATACTGAGATGGGGGGGGGGGTGAATCAGTATTAGCAAATCAGATACTTTTTCATTTTCATACTCAGATTCATATACGCTACTTCAGTTAAGGATATCCGCGTATATACGTGACGGTGTTAAAAGCAACTAGCGTACATCCAATAACCTTTATGATTTAGTTAGTTCATCTTCAGTGAATGCATCAGATCATTATTAACCATATGAACAGTAAACAGAAGAAATAATCACACATAAAGAACACACATGAGCACCATGATATAAGGTGGAAACCCAATACTGAAACCCTGTCAACAATACAGTCACACACTACATAACTCTGCAACAACAACCATATTCAATAGCAACTTCAAATATCATACTTCATCTGTATACGCTACTTGGACGAACCCAATCCGCATGTATACGCGCTTTTACCAAAGACAAACCGCGTATAGATCTGCAAATTCTACCTCATAACTTTGCAGCTATTTCAGACATCAGAACATACCCATAACATTCATACAATAAACATGTGTCAATAGATCTAGTCCATCCATACTCAAAACATAATCATTCCAAGCCTTAAGATCCCGATCCATTGTTCATCATCCTTCACATGAGTGCCTCCTTGGTTCAGATCAAGCAAGACATCACCAACCCATAACCAGCATCTAGATCTCACACTTTATCAGATATTCATCACTTTCTAACCCTTTCACACACACTTGCACAATCTTGGCCTAATGATCTTCTCCTTATATAAGTTAGGCTTCTCTCAATACCATGGTCCAAAACCATGTAGAAATAATACCATGAACCCAATACTTGGGGTCGTCACTTTGGACCAAATACTATGGACCAAATACCATGGACCAAAACCATGATTTCCAACATGTACGCACCTTTACTTCTATTAACCCGCGTGTATACTTGCTTTCTTCACGGCCAACTTGCGTATATCTCTCTATTTACCTGCTGCACTATGATCTGTCCTCTGAGTGAGTTTTCCATCACCTATATCATTCCTCTGAGTGAGTTGCCATCAAGGACAACACCTGAATAATAATGCCAACAAAGTTTTAGTTTTTGAAGAAGTAGAGGCCTCTTGACTAGATTTAAGCTTTATTTGAGCCTTTTCCTCTTTAGCTTTAAAGGTGGTTGAGGCAACCCTATTTGCTTCCACCTCTATAACATTAGTTTACATGTCTTCAAGAGTCCTAGAAGTTCTTTCTCTTAAAATTACAACAAAATCATCTTCAAAGGATTTTGAAAACCTAGATTTGGCTGCTGCTATAGGGGGTTTGCAATCAAGGGGCATCTTATGGTAAAGTTTGTTGAACCTTTTAATAAAATTAGATACAGGTTCACCAAAGTTTCGTTTCAGTTCTTCCAACTTAGTAAAAAAATTAAAGAGCATGTTTTTTCACACGCCATTGGTTTTTTAATATATTCGTTAACTCCTCCCACCATATAATGGAATTTGCAGGTAACTGCCTAAACCAAGTTCTAACATGTCCCTCAAGGGATTGGACAAATAACCTCATATAAACATTTTCTTGTTCTATGTTCATATTATCTGAAAAATATAGAAATGTTTGAAGATGGTCCTCAGCTGAGGAACCAGTTTCTCCATTATACCTAGGAAGGTGTTTTAAATATCTAGGAGGGAATGCATCGAGGTTTTGAGGAAAAACTAAAACTGCATATCTAGCCTGTACAATGGGTTGGAATGACATAGTAGAAGATGGTGTATGAGGTGTTTGTGTAGATGATGAAGAAGAAAAAGAGGAATATGGTGATAGAGAAGGTGTATATCTGTGTGGAGGTGAAGAAGGAGGAGATTAAGGAGGATATCTCCAAAATGATTTTAAGGGAGTCCTAATAACTAGCTTCTAAATCTATAAGGTGGGTTTGAGAATATAGAGAAGGTTTCTTCAAGTTGTTTAGAAGTAGAAGGGAATGAATAAGTAGTGGGGGATATGAACACCCAATTTAGACTCAGATTTAGGTGATCCTAATGGCAGTGGGGGTTCTTGACAAGTTTCAAGTGAGTGAATAAGGAAAGTCGATTCAAAATCAACTCCCTTGTCTAAAAGTTCAGAAACCCTAGGTGATAATTATGTCCAATCTAGATTGGATGGAATGTTCTTAAAGGGATCTGATGATAATATATCTTCAGATTGCAGGGCTGAAGAAGAAGAAGAAGAAGATGGTTTAAGTCTTCTTTTGGAATTGGCCTTTCTCACAAGTTTTTCTAGATCTGACAGAGGATTAGCTGTGACAGATTCAAAATGGCTTCTTGTGTGCTTAAAAGGTGCTAGTTTGGCACAGTGGAGTCGCCAAGTGAAGAATTTTGACCTATCTAGACCTTTAGTCACCTTTAAAGGAATAGGATTTATATCGTTGTCCTAGGAAAACTAATTAAATTCAAGTCCCCGGTAATGGCGCTAGATTGATGTTGTACCTCTGAGATGATAATGGTCAATTGATCATGCCAAAGCATCTAAGATATATGTTTTGGGGTTTTGGTTTTGGTTTTTATGGAGGACCAATACATAATTTCTTTTATAATAATGATGTATTAACTCTTTTAGATAGTACTAATAAATAATGAGAGGGCAGTTATTTAACTTCACACAGTGATTTAAGTTGATAAGATGTGTAGAAAGAATAGTAAGGAGATATGATTACTTTAAATTTCAGATAGAAAGCCAAATCATCATAAATGGGAAAACCTTTGACCAATGTTCAGAAGTTAAACAAAATATGCTTAAAATTACATAAGATACTGACATTTTTAAGATCTATAGGGAGAATTTCAAATATATAGTCCAATATCTCAATCTCTTTGTAATAATAACTTCATAAAGGAATTTTAAGAATAATTGTAACACATTTATTCTCACCTAATATCTCTATAAATCTTAAACATATGCAGAATTAAAAAAATGAATGGAACACATGAAAAACTTATAGAATAAAATGAGACTGTATGATATCAAATTCAGAATCCTTTGCCTTATTATCAGTGATATTAGAAAAAGCTTGTACATCATTGCTTTGCAAAATTTCTTATGGAAAGGTAACACCTTTAATAACTCGTAGAAGAAAGTTATTTATACTAGTTTGGATAGTAAACAAAATATCCTAAACTGATTACAAAAATAACCTGAAACAAAATAGGAAAAGAAAACTGCTAAATGGTGGGTCCCTATTAGGTAAGGGTTATTGATGAATGTTCCTTCAAAAACTGTTGTGTTGTCTTCTTGTTGGGATGGAAAGTTAATCAATTGTTTCACACAATTGATCCCACCTTTGCTCACTTCGTATCTCCAGATTTACCATCCTTCTTAATATCTCATCAACTTTAGTATATATTTCAAAATTGGGTTTAGTGAGAAAACGATGTCCAGCTTCATACTTGATGATGAGCCTCATCATTGGGTAATTATATGGGCCTTAATTCACCTCTTAGATTATTCAAACCAACTATTCTCATAACTTATTGCATAGTTTTGATTATATTTTGTTTATGAGATGAGTTAGAGTTGGACATGTTGCTTTATGGTCTAATGCACATTTAATGCAGGATTAAAGGATAAAAGCAAGGAATTTTGGCAAAGTCCTCTGTAAAAATTCGAATGGGACAAGGGACATGAATTATAGGAGGTAAATCCTCCTCATTTACTACCCCTCCATTCGAATATTCCTCCATCAGCTCGGAGTGCAAACAACCAAATCATGAGGACTAGAAGGTAGCTGAGCAAGTGAAAGAAAAAGCGCCCATTTATCTCGAGTTTGGTTTCCGAGCCTCCCTAATTTTAGGGAAGTCGTTGGAAACTTCATATGTATAAGTAGAGAGGTCTAGGACCTTATTAGGATTCAAATTTTTGATTGTAAAACTCTACTCTATTTTCAAGCTGCAAGACTTGTGACAATTTTTGATGTAATCCATTGTTTTGATAATAAGAATGAGTTTTGTTTTGAGCTAGCATTGAGTTAACTCAGAGGGCTGAAGCTCTTGGGTTAGGGCCCAACCCTAGCAGCCAAGGTTCCTCTTTATTGTACATGTATGTTAGCATAATTGTTCATTTGCTTAAGTAGCTCCATTTCCATTACAACAGGGTAGATTAGATTGGTTGTTTATTAGTTTGCTTCTATTTGTGCCTTCTTTCAATTAGCACGTTAGCAAGGAGAAAAAGGATCACCATAAGGTTGTCAGCAGGTGTCTTGGCCTCACTTCCTCCCTTTGGGACCAGGAACTTGAGGAAGAGACCCTTCAACAGCCCCAAAAATACAGATTTCTAGTTCTTGCATGAGCTTTGGAGTTTGTTGTCTTTATTCAACATTTGGTTCATTTCATTGTCATCTTGTTCCATTACTCCATTTCTACAATAAGATCTCACTCATGTTTTCATTCCCTTTAGCACTCTCTTCATGCATAATATGGGAAATGGATTCATGCTTTTCTAGTTTATGAAAATGTATCTTGATGCATAGTTCTTGGGAAACACATATGTTTTAAGCACAACAGGTACTTCAGGAGGAGACCTAGACTTCATCACCAACAACCAACTTCCACTTCATCCACCTTAACGATCTCTTTTTCCACCATCACCCTCACTAGTGTTTTTCATATTTCATTGAAGTTTCCCTAGCTACATTGAGTGAATCTATCTATATTTGGTCTTGGATATTGACTCCTGAGTATTCCTAGACCTTCTAACACCCCATCCCACTCATTGCACACCTTTTCCAAGCTTCCCAAAACCTCACATCCTGTAGGTTTTCCCGAAACAGCCTGTTTTGAGGCCAAATTGATGGGGGACCTCTAGGAAGTCACAAAAAGCCTCCTAGGACCCTTCCACACCGTCCAACCACTCCATAAGCCTTTTAGCCATCCTCAACCACCTTCCATCCACCTATCACATCCACAAGAACAATTAATTTGCATACTTGATTTTGCCTTAAAAAACCAAAAAAGGTGAAACCGTATTTAGTTTAGTTTTGTTGCTAACACATTAGTATGGTTTGATGCTCTTTACTTTTGTAGCTTAGATAGTAGCATTAGGATAATGTTTATTTAGCAATTTTGCTTAACAGAACTATTTAAATGGTTAATTAGGATATGGTGTGATTTAGCATTACATTTTGTTTTCTTCATTACTATAGTAGAGTAGCTCTCTTAGAATAGATTTTCTCTTCTTCCATCAAAGAATCAAGCTTCTTCTAAATCTATAGAAGTTTGGCTTGGAACCCCTAGGGTCTCTCACCAGATGAACAGTGACAATAGGCAGGACCTTCACTTTTACTTGTGCATATAGCACTGTCACCTCCAAGTTTGTACAAACCCTAGATTGATAAGTAAAGATGATATCCCCGGAGTTGCAACATCCTTACTGCAATACTGGCACTCATCATTTTTTGGCGTCGTTTTCGGGGAGGTGTCTGAGTAGAATGTTATTACTGCTTTCTTTTCTTCTATTTCTTGTCTTCAATTTTCTTCCATTAGTTTATTTCTGCAAAAGTAATCTAGTAACTTCCTTTATTTCATTTGTCATTATCTACTTTCCTTTCCATTTTGCAAGTAGAATTTCAATTCAGGAAATAGCTTTTACATTATGTCAGTGATTTTTAGTCAATCAGCGATTTCATTTCTACAAAGTACTTTCTACCTTTAAAAAAATATACAAAAACCAACCCAAAAATTTTTCCTTACATGCTGCATAGGAATAGGAACAATTTAAGAAAAATTTTGCCAAATACCCCCACTGCATCCAACAACCAACCTTCTCTCTTCTTTGGTGGTTGTGAACTGGAGGAACCTTTAGGTGAGCAACCTGACATATTTGAAGAACCTACAGGGGAAGAAGAAGAAGAGGAACCCATTCCTACTAAACCAATGGCTAAAAACTGAAATGACAGAGGAAATAGAGAGAGAGTCAAGGGTTCCTTCCCCATCAGGGAAACCAATGGGGACACTAAGATGAAGAATATAAGCCCCTCTGCCCTACCTCATTTCCATGGCCTGACCATAGAGAACCCTGACACTTTCCTATTTGAGTTTGTTGTTATATGCTGAACCTATGACTCAAATGATGAGAAAAGGCTAAAACTATTTCCATCTACCCTCAAGGATGCAACATTGCACTGGTTCATGGGTTTACCTGGAGATAGAATCACAACATGGGCTTAGATGAAGCAGGCTTTTAACAAAAATTATTGGGACTACTGTAGGTCAAAGGATACTAAAGAATAAATTTTCAGGATGACCATGAGCCAGGATGAATCCTTAGAATACTACGAAGAAAGATTCTAGCTCAGTTACAGAAGGGCTAGGTGCACACTTGACCCTGAGTGCTTAAAGCTCGTTCTGCTCAAGGGAGTAAGAGAAGACCTTCTGGATAACTTACACTTGTTAGTAGGAGGAGACATCTACCAATTATCATATGAGGATATCAAGAATCTCTTTAGAAACCATTCTAGGACAGCCAGGAAAAAGGGTAGGAGTATTCAACCTGTGGCTAGTACATCATCTTCCAACTCATCCATCAAGGGTGAAATTGGAAATATGTTGGAAGATTTCAAAAGCAAGATGTTGCAAACCCTTACCTTGCAATTGGACACCATGAACATCAAAAGGAAGCAAGAGGAAGCAGAGAGAGCCTTGGCCATGTTTTGTCCTAGATGCACCAGGAGGCATCCTAGGAATTAATATCCATTGAACTGTATTGAAATTTGCTCGGTCTATGAAGAAAACCACTCCATAGACAAGTGCCCTTCTTTACCAGGACTCAAAGTTGTATATCAAGTAGCTGAAGGGGTCACTGAGCAGCTTTTCTACATCAACCAAAGGAGAACTCCTGGGACCATACCAGCAGGCATGAAAGGGTTGCATATTATAACCCCAACCAAAACACAGTTATAACTTCTTGGGGACCCCCTCCTCATCCTTCCTAGTCTACACCCCATCCTTGGTCCTATGCATCTTAGTATCATTCCCAGCCAGCCAACCAATCATTTCAACCTTACGCTTTGCCACAACCTCAGTGGAATACACCACTCCAGGGGTGGAGGCCCCAATACAACAATGCTCTAGCTCTATTGCCTCCACCACCTACCCAACCAAAACTCCTACACTCTTCTCAACCCAGGAAACCCGAGATGCCTGCCCAGCCAAATCCAAACCCAAAAAATAGGTGGACTCAACAAGTATACAGTGGAGATACATCATATCCAGCTTATGCTGTAGAAATCTAGGAGATAAACTAAAGATCTGGGAGAATTCTCCAGGATAACTAACCTCCCCCTCCACGTAGGGAGGTTGAGGAAGAAAGAGAGGAAAGAAACCTTAAAGTAAATCTACCCTTTCCTGAGAGGATAGCCCAACCACTCCAACCTATCCCAAAAGAAATTGAACTTCTGGGAGAATTGAAAAATCTATATGTAAATATCCCCCTTCTCCAGGCAATAAAAGGTGTTCCCATTTACAATAATTTGATTAAGGAGAAATGCTTCAAGCATATAGGAAGAATAAAAAGGGATGCCCCTACCATTAATGTCATTGGGCAGTTTTCCGACTTAATTTTGGGGCAAGTAATATGTTTGAAATATTTGGACCCTGGAAGCCCTGTAGTAGATGTGCACATCAATGGCACCATTGTCCCACACACTCTGATCGATCTTGGGGCTACCATTAATGTGATGACCAAGGACACCATGCTCAAGCTCAACCTCCAAGGGTCATTGAGGAAGACCACAATAGTTCTGCAACTTGCAGACCATTCCATAGTCACCCCTGAGGGAATTCTAGAGGATGTGATGGTCTCCATTGACTCCTTGGAATACCCTGCAGATTTTCTAGTTCTCCAGCTTAAGAATAAGCTTACTACTTACCCTCTCATCCTTGGGAGGCCATGGTTGGCCACAACCGATGCTTACATTAGCTGCAGAGCTAGGAATATGACCATCAAGAATGAGCATATGTCCAAGAAATTAGTCCCATACCCTCCTACTCAACCTTCTCTAGAGCATGATTTAACTTTATGTTTGGAGGAGGAGGAAGAAGACACTACAACAAAACCAGCGATTTGCGCCAGATTTAGCGCCAGATTTTAGTGCATTTTTTTTGTAATTGTGATGAGCAACCTGGCGCTAAATCTGGCTCTATTGTACAATTTTTAAAGCGTCCTTTTTTGCACCTGATTTTGCATCCTTTTTCACGCTAGATTTTGCATCATTTTTTACACCAAACTATGCATCATTTTTTGTGTCAAATTTTGAACCAAGATTTGCATCTTATTTTATGACAGGTTTTGCTTCTAGTTTTGTGTCATTTTTTGCATCTATTTTTCATTCTCTTTTGCTTCCTATTTTGTGTCATTCTTTGCTTCCATTTTTGCACCATCATTTGCATCAAGTTTACACTGTATTTTGAAACCAATTTAACGTCTTTTTATGCATCCATTTTGTGTCAGTTTTTGCATCTAGTCTTACGCCAGGTATTGTATCTAGTCTTACACTAGTTTTTGCTTCTATTTTTGCACCAGCTTTGGTGCCTATCTTTGCACCATGTGTTGAATTTGATTTAGCACCAAATTTTGCATCCATTTTTGTGCCCATTTTTGCATCTTTTTTTGGACCATTTTTTACATCCACATTTACGTTTGATTTGTCTCCATTTTTCCCATCTCATTTTGCACCATATTTTGCGTCATTTGTTTCATCCAATTTTGCATCATTTTTAGCACCATCTCTTGCATCTAATGTTACATCATTTTGAGCATCCAAATTTGCATTTATATTTGCATCTTATGTTGAGTCATGTGTTGTGTCCACCTTTGCATCTTATTTTGTGTCTAATGGGACATTCAATTTAGAGCCATTTTTTACGTCTACTTTTGTATTTGTTTTTGCACCAAGTTTTGCATCCAATTTTAAGCTATTTTATGCCCCTTTTTGCACCATTTTTTTGTGTCTACTTGTGTCCAATGTTGCACCATTATTTACACCGACTTTTTCATCCAATTTTGCATTTTTTTGGTGTCTAGTTTTACATCGTTTTCACCATCCAAATTTGCATCTTTTTTTGCCTCATTTTGTGTCCACATTTGCATATAATTTTGTGTCTGAGTTCGAGCCTAAATTTGCATGTGATTAGGAATCATTTTTTACATCCAATATGGCATCCTTGGTTTCACCTTTTTTCAGCCCCATTTTGCATCTTGTTTTATGTCTTTTCTTACATCTTTTTTTTCCTTTTTTGCACCCAAGTTTGCATCCCAAATTTACACCATTATTTGCATCATCATTTGGCATATTAATTTGTCACGTTTTTTGCTTCTTTTTAACGCTCAACTTTGCATCTTATTTTACATCTAGTTGTTGTCTTTTTTTGCATCTAATTTGGTGCCCATTTATGTGTCCTTGTGTTTGCCCAATTTGATATCCTTTTGTATGCCATGTTTTGTTCCCTTCTTTGTGTCAACTATTGCACAATTTTTCACTTCTAATTTAAAACACTTTGTATGTCAATTGTTTGCATTTTGTATTAATTCCTAGTTTAACATCCAATTTTACTTTTAATTTTGCATCCATGGTTACATCCGCATTTGACTTCTTATATAGAGTATATTTTTCTTTACATATATGACCCCCTTTATAGATTCATAGTGAAATATATGATAGTTTCTAAATATCATTAAAGCAGATATCACAATTCAAAATCATTTGTAAAGAAATTTAAGAGAAATTGACAACATGCATCCAAAAAAATAACAATGTATCATTAACAATTTTCAAAACATGTATAAAATAGCAACATAATACTAATAAAATCAGTATTATTTTTAATCAAAACAAGTAAAATTCAAATATGATTAACAAATCAAAATATTTCATGAATATCGTTATTCTACAATAAATTAACAACATACATAAATCAAACTCATCGTATGATTACAAAATCAAAATGTCTCATTGATATAGGGTAAATTCACAACACCCATATAAACATAACAATGTCATTCTACACAATAATTTCTTCATAAAAAACAATGCATGTGCATGCCTAGCTACAACCACCGAGATCATCCTCATGATCATCTTGACCATCCTCATTACTCTGATCCACATCATCACCAACACCGCAACTATCATCATCATCTCCTCCTTCACCACCATCATCCTCATCATCTCCTGATATATGTTGAACATAATTTGGATCATCGTCTTGGCAATCATTACCTATAGCATTCTGACAAAAAAAATCAATATTACATGTTAGTATTAATTACATAACACAACGCATGTTTTTGTTATACAATGTTAACCATAAAATGAGATAAGATATAATATCTAATAGTACTAAAAAATAAAATGAAAATATGGTTTAAAAGTATATTGGAAATCCAACTAAGATTACATACCATAGAGTCCATCCAAACAACAAATTCAACCCATCTCTTTTGCTGCAGCACCTCCTTTTCCGAATGATTTGGAGTTCTTCCATATTTTAGTTCCTATCAATCAGTAAATAGGGAGAAATTGGATAACAATGACTTTCTTCTAGTACAAAAATTATTAAAAAAATATCACATGTTTAATATACTTACAAAGGTTGTTATCAGTGCTTTTAAACCTTTCTGGCCACTACGATGAGTGACTTTTGTCTTGGTTAACCTCGCCTTGGATGCCTTGTCCTTAAACATAAACCAATTCAATTTATTTTCACACAAATACATGTCTAAGATACTTATAAGTATTAATACTTCTCAATAATGTTTAATGAAAAATTCAATACCTGAATTTTTATTTCATATATCTTATTTATAACATTTTAATGATTACAATAATACTCTTGTTACCAGATATTGTCAGAAGAAATCTTACAAGACCGCTACCTAAGAACATTGGACAATTAGATGCATTAGTTAACATGTTTGAAGAATTCTATCTTCAAATCTAGATCCATCTCATGTGATTCCCGTATGTGGTATAAATTGTCTTGAAGGTACCTGCATCATTCGACACAAAGCTATTCAGCACAATCGTTAACAAAAAACATCACAACTGCACAATATGAACGATGCATCAAAATTGGCATTCACACGTCTAAGGTTTTTTTGGCATATCTGGTGTGGGTATAAAAGGTTTCCATTAAATCTCGTAAGCCTTTTTAACTATTATAAATAAACCACTAAAGTAAAACAAACAAATCAGTTATAAAAACTGAAAAGAAAGCTTGAAAAAAGATTGACATTTTCTAAAAGGCAAACACTAGAACACACTTCAAAATACTTTTCCTAAAATACTTCTTCAACTTGGCATCAAATTTGAAGGGCATGGTCATATTTCAATATGGAGTCATACTATATTTTCAACCCTTCTATGTTGGCAAGTTAAAACTAATGTTCCACCAAGACTCCGGGATAGGGAGATGCATGTCTGGGGTGATGCAAAGGGGGGGCGTGTGAGAGTACCCTCAAATTTTAGGTAAAATTAGGGGGCAGGGGGATATGGGGGTATATAATTTTTTTATATATATATATATATATATATATTCCAATAATGAAAGCATAAATACATTGATCCGTACATGATTGAATTAAATAATGAAATACACTGATCCATACTCATCATTCATACTAATACATACATCATTCATTCATACACCACGAGATTCAATAATGAACTAGATTGATCCATATTCATCATTCATTATTCAACATTCTAGAATCTAAATTGATTTAAAAATTAAATTCATCATTCATCATTCTAGATTCTAAATTGATTTAAAATTTAAATTCGTGATTCTAGAATCTAATTAGTACTAACCAAAATAGACTGTAGTAGATACTTAAGCCTGAAGATTGGAATAGTAAATTGATATAACTCAAACTCAAAAAAAGTAAAGAGTGAAAGTCAAAGAATCAGTCTAAGGTCATCCATATCTAAAGTCAAGACTTGAAAGTTAAAACTGACGATTAAAAATGGCCAATGAGCATTTTAGGAGTGCCATGGAGGAGGAGGTGCAACAGTTAACTGGTAAGTCAAATAGTGCTGCGCAGCAAGCTGAGTAGACATAAGCTTGGTAACTCGAATGAGTGAGTTAGAGATTGCAAATTAGTTTAGGTTTTGATATTTGTTATGTGTTGCTCTTTTTAATTTTAATTTTTTATGGTTGTTTTATAATTTTTTTTAATTTCTATATTACAACAGTTACTAGAAAAAAAATTAAGCAGAACATGGCCCCCCTCAAAAGGGGTGCTTTTGGGCTTGGTGCTCTTGATTAAATGGTAGTTCCAAACCCTTATATATAATAGAGCCCAATGGAAACATCGCAATTCGCTCATTCCTGAAATCCTAAAAATTGTTGTCTGATGCATTTTGAGTGGAATCTGAAATTTACTTTCTCCATATGAAATAAAATGAGGTCAGAACCACTCTCAAACATCCTAAGTCAATTAATAGGGCCCTAGGGTTGAATGTTGAGCTTTACCACTCATAAATTATTGTTTCAAGCAAAATTAAGGGGGAGCACCTAGCCCTTTTTTAGGGGAGCTGCCCAGAAGCACCCCTTTTGGGGAAACACATCCCCACAGTAGGGAAACGTTTCCCCCTGCGTCTCCTTGTGTCTCCCTAAAAGGGGGCGTGGGGAAACGTGTCCCTGAGCATCTTCCCATCCTAGGTGTGTGGGAAGCGTGGATACGTGCACCCCACCATAGGGGACACATCCTCATGGAACACTGGTTAAAATAAACTATTGTTTTCTTACAAAAGCAAAAAATGGATCAAAATTTTAACTATTTCGTAATTTTTTGTTTAGCACAATTGCAAGTCGTGTGGTAGTACTAAAATAGGATAGATAAACAGCAGTGTTTTTTATAATCACTACATAGTCGAATTCCTATCAATCTTATGTGGAAATGATGTAGCTTGAAGTATCTAAATGCAGTACCAAAGTAGAATTGATACCAATAACCAAACAAGGCAGTGACAACACAAACAAAATTTGTTGTAGCATCAAACTACAGAACTGTATTATCTAAAAATTTTCCTGGTAGCACTCTCATTTCCGTAAAATGTTTTTAATTCCAATGAACAAAGACTTGCCTGATTCGATAACGAAATTGTGTTACTTTGACATCAAGGATTTAGAAAAGGATTTAGAAAAGAATTTAAAAAGAACCAATCATAGTAGAAGGATCATTACAGGATCTAAATACTAAAAAATAATCACCATAAAAGAACACTAAACATTAAAAGTTAAAACTAAAGATTGGAGTATCTAAAGAACAGAACCTAATTATTGACAAAAACTAGACATTAAATGAAGGATCGTGGGATCTATGACCCAGTGCCGATAAGAATACAAAATCAACTTCTGCATTCCCCTCATGACCCATCTGGATATGGACTTAAGGAGACCAGAACCAATCTTAATAGATTAATTACAGGATGTAACTGCACAAGCCTAGTACTCCATGAGTCTATCCCCCATCTGCTTATACTAGATATAAACAACACGTTTGTAGAAAGTTAGAAAAATACATTGTACAATTAGGTTGAACTCAATACAGATTCAATTGGACCTACAACACATTCCAGCCACAAAGCTGGAAAGAGCACAATAAAAATAAAAGCAAACATTGAATCTTATCACCGTTGTGGATTTTGTCCTTAGAATGACATGAGACATTCCAAATATGATGCCCAATCTGATATGTTGGCTCTTCTAGCATGGATGCAAAGAGAAAGCAATTACAGTACTTGATCTGTTTTTTATAATATAAGACTATATTTTGCTAAGAAAACAAAGGTATACAAAAAAGCCCACATGCATTACATATCGAATATCATTCCTTCGGGAAAGCCCTAAAAGCCAAGTGTATGTGGAGATTAATATCAAAAGAGGACCTCTGGAATCAGATTCACATTCAGAGATATATTGAGCCCAATTCAGCAGAAGACTGGATTGGAAACCCAAACAAGTCAATCAACAATGCATCCATATTATTGAAAGTACTGACTATAACATTCCCTTTAATAGGCAGATTGCTGGCATGGAAGGTTTGCAATGAGGCTAAGGCGAAGATCAGTATAGACCCATGGATAAGTAGTGGAGCTGAGTACAAGCTGCCAGAAGCAGTGATAAACTCCCTTCAATCTAGACCAGGCAGCTGGACCAGGAAACTCCTCCATTTGCCAACAGGATTGGAATAGCGCTGAACAGAGAGACGACTCAAAGGCCAAGAAAATATTCAATCAAAAGGATTTATAAACAAATCAAAAGTGTGCCATGCCTATATAAAAGACTCTGATGATGAACATGTCTGGTCTAAAATCCAGCCTTGGGGATTTACACTCCAAAGTTAGGATAAGAATCGTGTATCCTGGACAGACCAGAATGCACACTCTCATGGTGGAAGCGCATCTGGATAAGAACCTTTCAAAATTTCATTATTTACATGCAGTTGGCAATCTTAAATAGAGCACCCACATAGGAAGTTCTTAAGAGAAGAAATGGATCAAGTCCAAGCAAATGTATCATGTGTAAAAGAGTTGAAAAGAACATAGACCACTTACTGATATTTTGTCCTTAATAAAGGAAATCTGGATGGTTTGACAAGGATAAAGGACTGTGGACAAGGAGGTTATGCTGAAGAGTGCTCTAAAAAGTGGTAGCAAAACTCAGTCCTCAAAGGCCTTCCTCTAATAGTATCATGGGGAATCTAGAAAGATAGAAATGTTGAAATCTTTGAAGACAGGTATATAACTCTTTCAATGTGCCTTCCAAGGTCAGTCAATCTTCTCAAACTTCAAAGCTTTTTCATCAACCCCAACACAGAAAAAGTTGATTCGTGCTCCTATGGACAAATCTGGAACATGGGGATTACTTTGATGGAGCTAGTCAAGGTACCCCCCAAAAAAGGGAAGCCATATGTGTTCTCTATCTCAATAACTCTCACTGTATCACATTTAAAACAGATTTAGGTGAGGATAAAATAACTACACCGAGCTTATTTCCCTAACAATACTCTAAAAGCTAGCAGCCCACAGTGGCATTTAAAAAAATATCAGTGTTTGTTGGCTCATTGTTGTTAGATAGTGTACCCCAGATCATCTTCTACTAGGTTGGAGCACACATGGCAGATCTGGGCACCTTATATTACAGCAGTATTACACAAATCCATGCAGCATTAAATTCCAAACAGCATAATGATCTGTTGGTGAGAATGCAGCAATAAATAGACAGTAGGAGCACATCACAAATTTTACTATTCCAGCAATAAGGGCACACACATGCATGTATGGACCAGCCATAAAAAGAATAAGATAATTTTATCATTATACTTTAGGTT
>APFE031613149.1:63315-90339 GCA_000404065.3 Pinus taeda
CGCTCGAATAAATTAAATCACTTACCATTGCCATCCTTGTCAAAGAGGCTGAAGGCCTACTTGAACTCAGAAATCTGCTCTTCGGTTAATTTCACCGCCATTGTATTCGATCGAACTCTTCTGAGACGACTAAATTTATTTCTATTCCTATAGCTGAGATCCACCCGGTTTCGAATCCTGTAGAGAGAAAAGAGAACTCCTGTCGATTCCTCCGAAGAAGGAAAACTATTTGAACTTACGATGCCAAAACATAGACAAATATATATAGGGGTAAGGATTGGACCCATGTTTACAAGTTGAAGTAGGCCCTTTATGAGTTGAAACAGGCACCATTTCCATGGCACTCCAAGATCGATGAGTAACTTTCAGATTTGGGTTTCACTGAGACAGATGCAGATTCTAATTTTTACAATTTGGTAGATCATTCTAATCTGCTTGTTTTAGTCCCATATGTATACAATCTTACACTCACAGGAAGTTAAAAGGAATCCACAAACTGGTGCAGGGCAAAATTGGCAAGAGAATTGGTCTGCATGTGCATTTCATAGGGAAGAAGTTAGCACTTTATAGCTTATATCAGTTTAGGGATAGACTATCAATCAAATCACATCACATGCGGTGGGGATATCTGAGATCAATATTATTTTCAATATTTCAAATAGACTGTTGTACAGAGGGTACAGAGTTTGAATTTGCTGAACTGAAATATATCAATATCAATCGATATGTAAGCCAATAAATGCGCCAAAAAAAACACAGATTGAAAAAATATGCCTGCTGTGAGTCTGTGAAAGCAAATATAAGCAGCGCCTCTTCTGGAAAATGTGAAGCAGAAATACAAAACAAAAAAGACATCGTGATAAGAGAATATGGGTTGAGAGGGACAAAAGATATCAAGGCTTAGACTCACCTCTATCCGATTGCATGTGAGGATCTGAACCAGCCGCATCGGTTATCCAAAAATGCACCTTTGTCCGTGCACCGATCAAGTCAATCCGCCGCCTTGAAAGAAAAATAGCACAATGCAAATATTTGCAAATGCGTCTGAGGGCGCGGCCTAAGAGGCCCTCCTGAAACCCCTCAGAGAAGGATATATCTGCGGACCTGAAACCCTACATCCGATATAACAACCCATTTTAAGATATAAATGTTTTAAAAAGTTAAAGAGCATTATCGCCGACCCTGAAACCCTACATCGCATATTGAACTAGCATTTGCACAAACCGGTGCAACGTCATAGAAGTAGTGGGATATGGAAGTAGGTTTGTGCAACGTCATAGAAGTAGTGGGATATGGAAGCAAGTAAAAGTAATATTTTAGTAAAATGTTAAATATGTGTTGTATGAATTAATAATTTTATTATATAATTAATAAAAGAATTAATAGAGAAGGGTTATTATTTTAAAATTTAGGATATAATTATAAAAAAAAAATTGAGAGGAAATATTAGTTTAAAAAAAAAAAAAAAAAAATTAATTAATTAAAAAGAGCGATAAATTTTAGGTTTAATTCTAAAGCCTCAATGCCAAAGGATTATATTAGAACATCCTAAAAAGTTTTTTAAGAAAAATGGCGATTAAAACCTTTTCCAAATAAATTTTAAAGGTTTAAAGCATAAATATAATAAAAGCCGGCATATATATGTAAATAAAGAGGTCGACCCCATAAAACTGCCACGTTGCATATTGGGATCTCGCGAGTGGCGTTTTTGTTTTATTGTCCATGACCAAACTTCCGAAGCCTCTAACTTGCGACTTTATTTACACCATATCCATTCAATTTAATTATTTACACCATAACCATTGCAACTTTTAATGTCCATGACCAGACACACGTCTTTAAAACTTGTGATATGAAAGGCGTGACATGGCAACTGTGATATTATATTAAGGTGTGCTATGATGGAGCAGTCGAGTCTGCAACACGTATTGCAATCGGAGGTTTCAAAGTGACAAGGCTTCAAAACTTGAGATATAGTGGATGCGATATTAATGGCCAAATGTGGAGAATTAATGGTTTTCGATAGAATAAACGCATTCATTATTACTAACGGTTTCTTGAGATTTCTCTCATAAAAGTCTTGGATTATTATGTAATCGGTTATTTGCTAAGTTATTCGCTCTGAATGTTAGTTACTCTCATCCTTGTGTTTCTCTTGACAAGTCAGTCCCAACAAGCATAATTCAACAAAAATGTCTTGGTCGACCAAACCCATGAAGAAACATGTTGTTCAACAACAATCAGTTGCTCTTCCCCCTGAGTTTGCATAATTGCTTGCATTATTTACCGATACCACATGCACCTCAAACACCGGAACATCTACCTGGGAGGCCACATATCAACTTTTCGAAGATGAAGAGCCGAGAGTCACAGAAAGAGTAGTCATAGCCGAAGATTCATACCCGGTTTCTGATACTACATATAGTGATCTGGCCAATTCATTCCTCCACAGAATTGTTGCTCAACTGAACATCCTTCCTTACATGGATATGATCACATGTGTTGTTGACCATCTAAACATCGCTGACAGAAACTTTATGACCAAGAGGAACACAATCATCGGCTCTTTCACCAACAAAGATTCGACTCGAATGTACCAGTTGTCGGCAGCTCAGAAGAAATATGATAATGACTTCATTGAGAAATTCATGAAGGAAAATCAGGATCAATCTGAAGTCATCAAAGGATGGAGAAGAGATGCCAGCAAGCACAAGCGAGAAAATAAGGGTATGCATTCTATAGCTTCTCTTGTCGGTCCATATTGTTATGTTGCCACTATGATATGTAGATTATTTGGTTATGTCAATACCCAAAAGTTTTCAGACCAGTGGGTACCCTTGATTGATGCAGCTATGTTATGGACTTGGGGACTGTTCTATCTAATAATTTAAGTATCCAAATCCTAGATTATAGGAATAACTGTAGTTTTTTTATTCTAGAAAACATTGTTCCCCCATTTTACATGAGTGCCTATGTAATGGATGTTATTTATTTACTTCTGATTTCCCATCCATGGGATGTAAATGGACCATACAGGACCCTATGTCTATCCACGTTTATCATAGTATTCTCTGGGAGTCAAAATATAGGAAAAAGAGCATCATTCATTTGTTAATTCTCATACAGAATACAAATTAGATGCATGGTGTGAAGGAAAATGAAATTTACAGGTTTGTGGTTGAAATTTATTGGTGTATCTATACGTGTATCTATAAGTTGTATTTTCATAGTCTAGGGGTTGGGAATACACAATTCCCATCCACTTGAGCTCAATTTTATCTCGCAAAACTTCATTGGGATCTACCTAAACACATATGCAAACATAGGTGAAAATGCCTTTCAAAAGTCTTTCCCTGTCTACTTTGACGAATCTTCCAATACAATTGCCCACTTTTTCTAAGAGATCTAGATGGGTAAAGTGAATGGGAAAACTGGGAATCTTACCCATACTAGAGTAGTCATCGGCAACATAGTGAGAGGATTGAAGTTGGGAAACCATGGCTTCACTAGAAGACCAACTCATCCCCAAAACCATGGACCTTGGTCAAGGATTTTTTCTTATCCTCAAGACATTTGAAGATCACCACAAAAAAACATGGGTCTACATCCACCCAAACCGGCGTTCATCCAATCCTATCATAATCGAACAGAAAAATGCTACTTTTTCAATAGAAAATGGGGAATAAAAGTATCACCCAAGGATAATGACCATCACATCAAGCGCTCAATCATAAGGGAGGAGCAATAATTTGACAATCACACGTCCTTGATTTCTGTTGATTTAACTCTGAACACTCACGTAATATTCTCTTGCTTGGCGAATTAAACACCACTGCATGGAATGGACGAGGATTGAGCTGAACCCTGGATGAAGCCCACTTCATTCTCATATAAACACAAAACTATATATACGTCAAAGCTATTACAATAGATTCTGACTGTCAACACCTCGAGGTTCTGTTTATATGTGGCTACCTTTTATGGTTACTATTGAATGTGTGATTGGCAATAGTAATGGCAACTTAGGGCTGCCAAATTTCCTTCGATTCCCTCACTACATCCTAACGCAAATAGTTGTTCAATGCCTTGGTTGTCTTTCAAAACTGGTAGGCAGCGTCTTCTTTGATATTTCTCGATGGTTTTAATTCCACTACAATCACGACTTTCATTTACATAAACTTCGTGTTTTCGCACGAGCGACGATTGTTCCAAGGTGAAATTTCACTTGGATGGTTTCAATGTTGTTGACCCATCATAACTAACTAACGGATATGCCCATTACAATTTTATACCACCCCATTATCAATATCAATTATGCGTGGGAACCAATTAAAGCAACTTTTCACATTAATTTTATATGAGCATGAGAACATGTGTTAACAAGCAGCCCATAAAGCCTCATTTTGAATGCCATAGTCACTTAGAAGGAATTCCTCTTGTAGTAGCATCCTCCCTACTAAACTTTTCTAGTGCTAACATTAGAACCACCATTACAACAAGATATATTTCTAGTGTTGACAACACCATTATAGTAAGATACCTCAAGAGAGACAGAAAATTTTAAAAGTATGATAGTAATACGTATCCAGAAGATGGTATTGAAACTAGTAATTGTTCACGAATCCATAAGATTGTAAGGTCATTCTCATTATCATAATCATTGTCATCATCATCACCATCATCCTTGTCATTGTTATTGCCATCATTACATTATCATCATAATCACCATTCATGCCATCATCATCATCATTATGGAGATTGTTTGCAATTGTTCATAATTGTAGATGTTGTAAGAAATATCATCAACCCAAAAAATGTGATCAGTGCTAGAAAAGGGTTGTTTAGGACACATTGATATATGTAAGAGAAATAACAACTCTATTTTTGACAGATGATCGATGATGATCATTATCACCACCATTATCATCGTCATTGTCATTTTTATCATCCCCATCATCATCATTAATGTAATTTCTATTGACATTGTTGTAATCATGCATCATCATCATTCATGCCATTATTGTTTTTGATGATGACCTAGATGAAAATGATGATCATGACACCAAAGATAATGCTTATGATTATGACAATGACAACATCTAAAATTGGGAAGATTCGCCAACGTCATTAGCATCGCCATCATCATAATCATTGCCATCATCATCATTGTCATTGTAACCACTATCGTCTTTATCATCATAATCACAATTCATGTCATCACCATCATCTTCATTTTCATCATTGTCAATATTATTGACATTGTCATCAATTGTTCATAATTGTCAATGCCATAAGGAATATCATCAATGCAGAAAATATGATGAGTGTTGGAAAAGGGATGCAAAAGCGAACATAGAAATGGGGGCAACAATAGAAGTAAAATTGGATGAAAAGTGGATACAACATAAGTAGATGCACAACAACATGAAAAACCTGACACAAAAGTGGATGCAAAAGTAGATGCAGTTGTCAATGCAAACTTGGATGCAAACATGAAGGCAAAAGTGGAAGCAAATATGGGTCCAATGGTAGGTGTAAAACTTGGCACAAATTGTGGTGAAACAAATGTGGATGCAACAACGGAAACAAAAGTATATGCAAAAATGGATGAAACAAAAGTGGATGCAATAGGGGATGCAGACGTGGAAGCAAATGTGGTTGCAATGGTAGGCGCAAGATATGGTGCAACAAAAGTGGATGTAACAATAGACAAAAAATATGCAAAATAAGATGCAAAAATGGATGTAAAAGTGGAAGCAAACATTGATGCAACAGGAAAAACAAAATTCGATGCAAAAAATGGATATAATGTAAGTAGATGCAAAATTAGATACAAAACGAGATGCAAAACCCAATGCATAAACCTGACATAAAAGTGGATGCAAAAATAGATGCAATATTTGATGCAAAAGAGGATGTGAACATGGATGCAAAATTGGAAGCAAACGTGGATACAACAGTGAGTGAAAAACATGGTGCAAATTGTGGCATAACAAAAGTGGATGTAATGATAGATGCAAAAAAAGAATCAAATATGATGCAAATGAAGATGTAAAAAGGGATGCAAAAAGTGAAATTTAAAATGGGTGCAACAGTGGATGCAAAATTGCGTGCAAAAGTGGATGCAATAGAAGTCGATGCAAAAGTAGATGCAAAACGAGACACAAAACCCGATGCAAATCCCGGTCCAAAATTGGATACAAAAAGGGATGCAAAAATAGATGTAGTAGTTGATGAAAACCTAGATGCAAATGAGGATGCAAACGTGGATGCAAAATTATAATCAAAAGTGGGTGCAAAAGGAGGTGCCAAACTAGGCGCTAATTGTGGCACAAAAATATTAGATGCAATAGTAAGTACAATAATAGATGCAAAAGAGGATGTAAATATGGATTCCAAACAAGAGGGAAAAGTGGATGCAACAAAAGTAGATGCAACATTTTATGCAAAACTAGACACAAAACACGATGTAAAACTTGGCGCAAAAGGGATGCACAAATGGATGAAAAAATGGATGCAAAAAATGATTTAAAAAAGGATGCAAAAAAGGATGCAAAAGTCGATGCAAAAGTTGATGCAAGTGTAGGTGCAAAAAGTGGATGCAAATGAGGATGCAAAAGTATGTCAAACAAAATTAGGTGCCAAACTTGATGCAAAACCTGGAACAAAACCTGGTGTAAAGGATGACACAAAACTTGGCATAAAATTTGGTGCAAAACGTGGTGCAAAACCTATTGCAATACCTGGTGCTAAACTTGGTGTAAGATTTGGTGCAAAACTTGATGCAAATTTTGTGTCAAGTTTTGCACCATATTTGATAAATGGATGCAAATAGCACCAAAAATGGGCTCTAGATGCAAAAAAAGAAGTAAAAAGGGACGCTAATCGCTGGTTTTGTTGTAGTGAGATGAGGTTTATTCTGCCCAACTTTAAGCTTTAGAAGCAACCATAGGAGGAGGACAACAAGATGAGGATGACTTGATTAAACACCTGCTCCAAAGCCCAACTCCTTGTTCATTACAATTAGAAGAAGAAGTAAGGGAAACCAAGAACAACCATCCAATTAACTTATGCTTGGTCAATTCCAACCCACCCCGTGTCAAAACCATAGAATTTGACCTAGATAAAACCTTGAAAATTAATCCATCTCTTTCTGCTCTCAAAGAGGAAAAGCTATGCAACATGTTAAAAGAAAACCTAGAAGCCTTCGCTTGGAGTTACAAGGAAATGAAGGGAGTACACCACTTAGTTTGTACTCACCACATATACATCAAAGAAGGTTGCAAGCCAGTTCGGCAACCAAAAAGGAGAATGAATCCAACTCTTAAAGATATAGTCAAAGAAGAACTGCAAAAACGGCTAGATGCAGGATTCATTTACCCTATCTCCGACAGTGAGTGGGTCTCCCCTTTAGTGTTAGTTCCCAAGAAAAATGGTAAGTGGAGGATTTGTGTCGATTACAGGGAGTTGAAAAAAGCCACAAAGAAGGAGAATTTTTCCCTACACTCCATTGACCAAGTGCTAGACGACCTGGTAAGGAAAAAGTGTTTTTCTTTCCTAGATAGATTCAGTGGGTACAACCAAATAAAAATCTACCCAGAAGACCAGGATAAGACCACATTCATATGTCCTTGGGGTAATTTTTCCTATAGGGTCCTTCCTTTTATCCTATGCAATGCTCCTACCACTTTCCAGAGAGCAGTCTTGAGTATTTCCACCGAATTAGTACATGATGCGGTGGAAATTTATATGGATGAATTTATACCTTATGGCTGTGATTTTCAAGAAGCCCTAACTAACCTAGGCAAGGTATTTCACAAATGCATTTAAATGAACCTATCTCTAAGTCCTAAAAAATGTGAATTCTTAGTGGCTAAAGGGACTATGCTAGGTCGTTCAATATCTCAACAAGGACTGCAGGTGGACCCGAACAAAATAGCCATCATCCAAAGGGTCCCACCTCCACAAAAGCAGAGAGATGTCAGGAGTTTCTTGGGGTTAGTTGGATACTACCAAAGGTTCATCAAGGACTTCAACAAGTTAGCCTCTCCTTTATTTTGATTCTTGGCCAAAGATTCTGAGTTTATATGGTCAAAAAGCTGTCAAGAGGCCTTAGACATTCTAAAGGGTAAGTTAACCACTACACCAATTCTTCGAGGCCCAAACTGGGCCCTCCCCTTTCATATTCATGCTAATGCCTCACACAAGGCCATATGAGTAGCCCTAGGTTAGGTAGATGAAAAACTGCCTTATGCCATCTATTTTATTAGTAAGAACTTGTCAAAGGCTGAGCTAAATTATATTGTGACCGAAAAGGAACTCCTGACTATTGTGCATTCATTAAACAAATTTAGGCATTACATTACAGTGTATCAAACATTTTTTCATACTCACCATGCTACAATCAAATATTTAATGAACAAACCAGACGTGAATGCTCGAATTATAAAATGGTTGCTTTTATTACAGCAGTTTGATCTAACCATTGTTGATAAGCTTGGTAAGGAAAATGTTGTTGCAAACTTTATATCTAGGGTGAATCTGCCTAAAGGTGAAGAAGGAATGGTGGATGATCAGTTACTAGATGAGCACTTGTTTGCTATTTCAGTTCTCTCCCCATGGTTTGCTGATATAGAAAAGTATTTGGTATCAACACAGTTCCCACCAAAATTTCCCTCCAAAGAAAAGAGCAAGATAGTCAGGAAAAGCCTCCCTTCACCTGGATTGGGGACAATCTTTTCAAACTTGGCCCAGATCAAATATTGAGAAGGTGTGTAATGGAAGAGGAAGTTTTTGACATCCTTCTAACTTGTCATGATGGGCCTTATGGAGGTCACTTTGCAATAAGGAGGACAACATTCAAAGTGTTACAAGCAGACTATTATTGGTCCACTCTCCATCAGGATGTGAAAAAGTACACTAGTCAGTGTGATCGGTGCTAGAGGATGGGAAAGCCTACTCTAAGAGATGAAATGCCCCTATAGCCTCAAGTGACTTTCGAGCCATTTGACAAGTGGGGCATGGACTTCATTGGGCCTATCAACCCTCCTTCAGAACAAAAACAATGCATTATTGTGTGCACTGATTATTTGACTAAGTGGGTAGAAACTAAGGCAATCAAGGCAACATCAAAAGAGAAGGTAGTTGAGTTCCTAAGGGAGAATGTATTCTACAAATTTGGGTACCCTAGAGAGCTAGTCATAGACCAAGGCAACCAATTTACCTCCAACATGATTGAAGAACTGCTCAACCATCACAAAATCAAGCATAGGACCTCTACTCCATATCATCCACAAGCTAATGGGAAAGTGGAGGTGACCAACAGGGCACTAGAGGGCATCTTAACCAAGTTAGTGAGCAGCAGTAGGAAGGATTGGGCAGAGAGACTAATTGAGGCCACCTGGGCCTATGATACCACATGGAAGACCACCACTAGATTTACGCCTTATGAGATGGTCTATGGGAAAAAGGGCTTGTTGTCCATTGAGTTTGAATACAAAACATTGAGGATGGAAACCCAACTAGATTTGGACCTCAGTCATGCACAGAAAGAGATATTATTCCAATTGAATGGCTTGGATGAATTCAGAATGCAAGCCCTCCTACATACAAATATAGTTCATCTTCAAAGGAAGATCTAGCATGATAAACATATTAAGGAGAAGCAATTTCAGGAGGGTGATTGGGCATTGTTATATGATTCTAGGTATAAAGACTTCAAGGGCAAGCTAAGGAAAAGATGGCTTAGACCTTATGTTGTGGAAAGATGCCATGATAATGGTTCAGTGCAAATTAGAACTATAGATGAAGAAGTCTTTTCATTGCTTGTTAATGGGCACTGATTGAAAATGTACAAGAGACCGTTATCAAAACAAGAGTTCATTGACAATATCAATAAAACAATGATGATGGTGGAGCAAGGTTCAGCTCCTCCCTCATCAAGTCATTGAGAAAGAAAAAGAATAAGGACTTAGGTGAAAACCTCCATGAGGCACTTGAGTCCCATTGTTGGGTTGAAAACCTCGTGAGGCAGCCCAATGATGAAAAAAAAAATTAAGAATATCCCTGGGTGAAAACCTTCCTTGAGGTTCCCAGGGCAAACAGTTAGGGTGGAAACCTCTCTAAGGCAGCCTAGTTGTTTTTCAAAAAAAAATAAGAGAGGCAAAAGATAAAATTGTTATTTGTAGGTGGGCAAGAAAGACAGTCAAGGAGCAAAAAGAGGATCCAAAGGGAACCCTGCCTCACACAAATTCATCTCCTCCACTGCTCACCATGCATCCCTCCATCATTTCTATCATTTTCCCACTCCATTGCTTCAATTTAGGTGAAGACTGTGTTTTCTATAGGATCCCATAAAAACCTACAAGATGATCCTATAGGAATTACAGTGGTCCAGAAAACCTACAGGAAGAAATCTGAGGACACATGTTAGGTTTGTTGGGTCCCTAAAATTCATCCTAGGAATGATTCAATACCTCACCTCGTCCACCATTATCATCCCTGCACTCACCATTCAAAAAAAAAAAGGATCAGTTTCAACAGTTTCTACCAGTCATAGAAAAAAGAGAAAAAAGAAAAACAGAGAGGAGTAGGAGCATTAGCTAAGTGTCCTTTTTTCTACACACACTCCTACTCCCTCTGTCCATTCATTTCACCATCCTCACAGCCCCAACTAGCAACATGATTAAAGAATTCTGAGGGAGAAGCAGCTATAGGACATCTTGTAGTAGCCTATCCCACAGAATGCCAATAAACAACTACAATTCTTCACTAGGATGATCCAGGAGCTCAACAACAACAACAACATCAGATCTTCAATCACAGATACCCACAAAAGCCAAGAAACCATTAACAGATAGCAATAGGAGGAAGAAGAATGGAATGCAGCAAATAAACAACACAACACCTCTAATCTTTGACAACTAAAACATGGCATCAAAACCACATGTAAGTATCCTGTTCTCTCACTCATATGCATCATTTAATCAAAAGTTGTAAGGGTTATGAGATAGTTTGTTTATAAGTGAAAAGGTGGCCAGTTAACTTGGCCACCTTCATTCAGTCATCACATGCAAAACCGGGTGTCCTCTTACATGTGGCTACAGTCAACTTAGAGTCAGAGGAGTAGTACAAGAAGTGGTTAACTATGGATCTATGAGGTGGGAGCTGATTACAAGGAGTGGGAAATGATGAGGTGGTAGTGGGGACCAATGGTCCAAAAATGGCAACATACCTCTGTTTCCAACACACCACCTCACCTCGAAACACCATAAAGGGAGATAAAACATCGTTTGCATGCATTCATGCATTCCACCTCCTCGAAACTCCCTCACTAAAGTCACTCTCATAACTTTGGCCACCCACCAAAAGCAAGGATCCATTGTTCTACACAGGTATTCCTATAGGAGCATGCATAGGAATTCCTACAGGATACAATGTATAGGATACAGTGTACATGATCAACCTATAGGATACACAGAGGCAATCTACAGGATAGGTAGAGAAGAGTTCAAGAGGGGATATCACGAGAATTTTCCACTACCACCATTCTCAAGAGGTAGGCTCTAAAATTCCATCCCCATTTACAAGAAAATGAACCAGAAATTCTCCAAAATCTAGTGAATTTAGCAATTGTGAGGGGTGAATTACATACACACTCAACTCTGTTTTCCTCCTTAATTAAAAACTTTTGTGTCGACCCTCTCATTTTCTCCTCAATCCTGACAAGACATGTGAGAGGAGGGTTTAATAGGAGAGAGCCCACAAACACTGTGAGGATACAACAACACCCCTAGGTGCTTGAAATCTTTACAACACACAATTGGATGGGGTTTTTCGAAAAATTCATAAGGTATGATGATGAGGTGGCTCAAGAATTTGCTCACTCCCTCACCCCACACAACAGAACCCATGCCACTGTTTTAGTTAGAGGCCTCACTATAGATATCACCGTAGAGCTGATCAGTAGGGTCACCACACTTCCCCTAGGAATTCCATGGAGAAAAGAAGACAAAGGAGACAATCAGGTGGAAAAAAGGAAAATATTTTTAGAAGGTGAAGAACCCACAAAGGATAAAAATGGAGTAAGAAGGGACAACTTGCCATACCCATGGAATGAGGTAGGCTATCAACTCATCAAATATATCGCATGTGAGGGTAGATATAGTGTTGTTTATGGCTACTAGTTCAGGATCCTTTAAAAATTAATATTTGGGGTAGAAACACTAGTTCACCAAAGACTCAGCATACCCTATTTCTTGATGCAATCACTCATAGACTCCAACAACATAGTAAAGGAAGGGAATTCCCAACAATAGGCTCACCATTGGTTGATTAGGATCCTCATTGAGGATGCCCTCCAAAACCTCAGAATCCCTATAACATGGCCAGTCTTTAGAGACTTGCTAACAGAGGATGACATCAAAAGCCTCACTTATGATGTTAGTCCTTCTGTCAGTGAGGAGGAGGCAAAAGAGGAAGAAGAATATTTAGAGCTAGATAAGGATGAGATGGATGAAGAAAAATCTGACACAAAGGAATATCATGAAGTAGAAGAAGAAGAGGGAGAAGCGAAGGAGGATGATGATGAAACAGAGGAGGAAACTACGGAAGGAACTAATGGATATGAGGAAGAACCACAAGAGGAAGAAGATAGGAAAAACATAGAGGAAGAAGGCATTGAAATAGAAGGGAAAGAAGACAAGGAGGATTCACCTAGGGTGTCTCCAGAGGCCACTGAGTGGGAGGCAGCATCTTCCCTCACTACTCTTAGCACTCCAGTTAAGCAAAAAGGAAAAGGAGGCAAACCCCCCTATATTTCAAAACAAGAAAGAGCATAAGAATCAAACAAGGGAAGCCACAAATATAAACAAAAATTCCTATTGAGATTGAAGATTCCCCTACTAAAAGAGACAAAATGCCTTCCCCTAAGTCACCAATCACATATGTAAGGAGGCCTAATACTAAATCAACTTCCTCAAAGGGCAAGGCAATCCTACAGGATCCACAACAAAACCTACAGGAAGCAAAAACAGTCCTATAGGATACTTTGTTGAAACTACAGGAATCACAGAAATTGGAAAGAAAGGTAGGGGAGTAGAAACAAACAAAATAACAATACATAGAGACAAAGGAACCAAGCCCACAACCTAACCTGGAACCCTATTACTGGTTTATTGAAGGAGGCAGGGTAATACCTCAAAATTTTTTCCATCCCATTGTTTTATGAACTTGAGAGGGAAAGGGCTAGAACCCACCGATGGATGCAAATCACCAAGTCAAAAAGGGTGGAAGACATTGGGCACATGGAAGAGAAGCTCAATGAAATGGGCAAAGAGCTAAGTGGCTTAAGGGACAAAGAAGTGATAATGAGAGATCAACTTGAGAGGGAAAATGCATGGCTACAGGGACAACTGCAGGAAAGGGAGAACCAACTAGAATGTATGGCCAGCCTCTCCTTGGAGGCCATCCAATGTAGGATGCTAGCTAAATCCTATTCTGTTTACCTTAAAGAACAATGGTTGCAGTTTTAGATTAAAACACTAACACAAAGTGGCACCATGCCATTTCAGGACTATAGCCAGTTTATTGATCTTTGTGATCAAAGTACACTAGAGGATAGGGCCAACATGGCTGAGTTTTATCTACACAACATGGCACTCACAGACATGAATGTTTGGGATCCTAATGCCAAGCTAGGAGATCTACAATTAATGGCTTTGGCATCATGGATGAACCATGAGGAGTCGAGGGTTGCAGAGATGAAAATAATATAATTGGTCAGAGAGAAAAATGAACCTCTTTTCATCAGAGCTAAACAATCAAATCCCATCGCCCTAATCAAAACCCATAATTTGATTACAAATGACCCTCAGCTGACACCTAAATATCTTGCTACCCAAGAGAAAGCAATTTCACATTTTGAGGATATGTTTAGGCTGCTAGGAGATGATAGTATACATGCCTACCTAAGAAGATGGAACACACTACCACACAGCTTGAAGATTAGAGAATATCACTCCCCTCAAAGGTTGAGAGATGCACTCAATAGGACACCTATGTATAAGCAATCAATGCAAAGGTTGAAGGTCAATTGGATAGGCCTAAAACTTAGTCCACCACTACTCCTAGGGATGCTAGAAGGGAGGAAAGAAGAAGAAGAAAAGAGGCAGTCGGAAGAGGTAGAAAAGAAAGCAGGCTTCTATGAACAAGAAGAAGAGACCACAACAGAGGCATGGGATGTCAAAGAGGCTACCAGAGCCACGAAGGACATGGACATTGACTAAGTTGCTAAGAGGATGAGCAACACTTTCAGTAGGGGGGTGATGATGAGTCTCATCAATGGGTAATTAGATGGGCCTTTATTTACCTCCTAGCTTATTCAAACCAACTATTCTCATAACTTATTGCATACCTTTGATTATATTTTGTTGGATATGAGTTAGAGTTGGATATGTTGCTTTGTGGTCTAATGCGCATTTAATGCAAGATTAAAGGATAAAAGCAAGGAATTTTGGCAAAGTCCTTGGTCAAAAATCAAATGGGACAAGGGAGATGAATTATATGAGGTAAATCCTCCTCACTCACTACCCCTCCATTCGAATATTCATCCATCAACTCGGAGTGCAAACAGCCAAATCATGAGGACTAGAAGGCAGCCGAGAAAGTGAAAGTCAAAGAACCAGTTTATCTCGATTTTGGGAGCCAAGCCTCCCTAATTTTAAGGAAGTATTTGGAGAATTCATATGTATAAGTAGATATGCCTAGGACCTTAGTAGGATTTGGATTTTTGATTGTAAAACTCTACTCTATTTTCGAGCTGCAAGACTTGTGACAGTTTTTGATGTAATCCATTGTTTTGATAATAAGAATGAGTTTTTTTTTTGAACCAGCACTGAGTTAACTCAGAGGGATAAAGCTCTTTGGTTAGGGCCCAACCCTAGTAGCCAAGGCTCCTATTTATTGTACATGTATGTTAGCATAGATTCATAGTTTAATTTTTCATTTGTTTAAATAACTGCATTTCCATTACAGTAAGGTAGATTAGATTGTTTGTATGTTAGTTTGCTTCCATTTGTGCCTTCTCTCAATTAGTAGGTTAGAAAGGAGAAAAAGGATCACCATAAGGTTGTCAGCAGGTGTCTCGACCTCACTTCCTCCCTTTGGGACCAGAAACTTGAGGAAGAGACTCTTCAGTAGCCCCAAAAACACAAATTTCTAGTTCTTGCATGAGCTTTGGAGTTTGTTTTCTTGATTTAGCATTTGGTTCATTTCATTGTCATATTTTTCCATTAATCCATTTCTACAATAAGATCTCACTCATGCTTTCATTCCCTTTATCACTGTCTTCATGCATAATATAGGAAATGGATTCATGCTTTTCTAGTTTATGAAAATGTATCTTGTTGCATAGTTCTTGGGAAACACATATGTTTCAAGCACAACAGGTACTTCAGGAGGAGACCCAAACTTCATCACCAGCAATCGCCTTCCACTTCATCCACCATAACCATCTCTTGTTCCACTATCACCCTCACTAGTGTTTGTCATTTTTTCATTGTAGTTCCCCTAGCTACATTGAGTGAATCTAGATGATCTTTGATCTTGGATATTGACTCCTGAGTATTCCTAGACCCTCTAACACCCCATCCCACTCATCACACACATTTTACAAGCTTCCCAAAACCTCCAAGACCTCACAATTAGCTCTTGGCCGTACCCTGTAGGTTTTCTGTAATTCCTATAGGATCATCCGGTAGGTTTCTAGTACATCCTATAGGTTTTCCTGAAACAACCTGTTTTGAGGCCGAATTAATGGGGAACCTCTAGGAAGTCACAAAAAGCCTCTTAGGACCCTTCCACACCATCCAACCACTCCATAAGCCTTTTAGTCATCCTCAACCAACTTCCATCCACCTGTTACATCCACAAGAACAATTAATTTTCATACTTGATTTTTCCTTAAAAAAAGACAAAAAAGGTGAAAACAAATTTAGTTTAGTTTTGTTGCTTACAAATTAGTATGGTTTGATGCTCTTTACTTCTATAACTTAGATAACAGCATTAGGATAGTGTTGATTTAGCAATTCTGCTTAGCATAGCTGTTTAAATGGTTAATTAGGATATGGTGTGTTTTAGCATTACATGTTGTTTTCTTCATTACTGCAGTAGAGTAGCTCTCTTAGAATATATTTTCTCTTCTTCCATCAAAGAATCAAGCTTCTTATGACTCTATAGAAGTCTGCCTTGGAACCCTTGGGATATCTCGCCGGATGAACAATGACAACAGGCAAGACCTTCACTTTTACTTGTGCATATAGCACTGTCACCTCCAAGTTTTCATGAACCCCAGGTTGATAAGTAAAGCTGGTAGCCCAGGAGTTGCAACATCCTTGTTGCAATACTGGCACTCATCACTTGATTGTGAGGTCAAGGCTCAAAGCTTCCAAAAACTCTTTGCCAATAATCTGCTTTTTTATCCCTGCAAATTGTCTGCTGTCTGCTACAATAGTATATAGTCTTTCACATTAATCATCCAATTTTACTAGTTGATCATCTGATGTTACTAACTCTGGTAAACCTTTCTTTTTCAAAATACTGAATTTAGAAAGAAACCTTTTGACTGCAATGTTCAAAGCTTCACACTTTGCCTTCATCTGAGTTAGTAGATTTTTCTTCATTAGGACTTTCTTAATTTCCAAGATAGTAGTTGTCCTATCTGGAATATTTATCTCTTGTAACTATTGCCTTGTCTTAGAGTTTAGTACCTTGATCATCCCTACTGCTTCTTTGGGTTTTGTGCCCAATTCTACCCTCTGATTATCTATCTCTGTCCTGCATCTAGCAATCAATTCTTGCTGCTAAAAAATGATTTGTATGGATGGCCATACTTCTGTTGTGGAGTGGCTGATATCTAACCATATGTCTTCTTTGGCTTGGGCCAAAGTGTCTGCCATTAGAGTCTTACTCTCTAATTGTTTGACCCTTTGTTCTAAACTGTGTGATTTCTTCATTTCCTCTACATACAAGGTATCATTCTTTACCTTTTGTGACTCTAGGGCTTGGAATTTCTAGAGTAGCTTTTCATTTTGCTATTTTTTTACCTATAACTCCTGTGATAACATTGTTGTTTCAACTGTTGTTGAATATGAAGCAATGTCAGTAGGAGATGAGCTTAAATCTGTACCTGTTATGGGAATTGTTGTCATTGAGGTCACAAAGAGTTGTGCTTCCTCTTTTTCCTTGAGCAGTTGTTCTATTTTATCTTCCATTTTCTTGATCTATATGTTTTTCTCAATAATGAGCTTCAACATCTCCTCCCTATGCTATTCCTTTTCTGCCATCTCTTTGGTTTGTGGATCCTCGGTAGAAGGCAATTTCAATTGTTTCTTCAAGGCTACTATCTCTGTATTCTTCTTCTTGAGCATTTCGTCAATTGCTTTACAGTCTTGGGGATCATATCCAATCTTACTAATAATATCTTCTAAATATTTAATTTGTTATCTTTAGATAAAGATGACAGTTTTTCAAGCTTAAGTTGTGACTGCACATTTGACAAGGCAGTTTTGAGCTTTGAAAGAGACATGGCAGTTGTAGTCATTGTTGAAAATACCATTTCCCTTGATTGCCTATGAAAATCCATTTGGTCAATAGGATGTATCTGGTTTACATCAAACAAAAATATATTCTTCTTGTAATCTGCTGTGGATTTGGGAAATGGAATTTGAGCTTGCAAAAATGCCATTTGCATCCTTCCTATTTCACTGTTAAAGGCAAAGCGAAGTCTATGCTGTGAAGTGGATGTCTGTTTCCAAAACTGACAGTATACTTGTGATTTAAGACTTTCATTCTTTTGTTTTATTTCCAAAATGTTGAGAAGATATTTGTATCTTCTGCTGAGCTGGTCTTAGTTGACTGAATAATATCCATAGGTTCAATTGAAGAAGGCGTTGAAGAAGTAGAACGAGGTTTGGGATTAGTGGTCCCTGCTCATGAAACATCTTCCAATTCTCTAAGATCAATTATTTTTGATGGCTTTTTCCCTGTTGACAGTGAAAATCCTGCATTCAATTTCTTTTTTAGTATATAGTACTCTTTAACTGATTCTGTAGCTGACTCAGTGTCCTCTTTGGCTTTTTTGTGTTGAGTACTTTGAGTGACTGGAGTCTTTACCTTTGCAGTGGATATAACCTATCCATATGCTTCTATGAGAGTTCATTCAGATCACTGCTCCTGGTTCATAAACATCTCCAATTCTGGCCTAGGAGTATGGTTGTAAGGTGTTGCCTTCAACTGAACTATTAGGGTTGAAATGACCCCAAAAGGATCGTAAGACCAAGTGAAGCTTGGTTGGAGATTCATACTCTTCAATAATTTGTCTGCCTCTGTACTTCTAGACCTAGTATTACAAATGAATGTCCCTACCTTCGCTTTGAGTTTAAATTGTGAATTTTTCTTGCTTGAGACAAAATGGACTTCATCCATATTTATCATCTGTTTGATGTATTCCAGTGAGAATATCCTCATTGGCACATACTTAGGAAGTTCGTATGGAGCCAACTCACTACCATATATCCTAATCTCAATGTAGTTTTGGTAGAGGTACCAGTCACCAATCTTGGTTCTCTGATAAGTGCAATGTCTTCTTAATCTCTTCTCCAATTCTGGGCTCTGCCTGGCTGTTGAGTAATTGAAGAACTAGATGTACAAAAGAATCTATAAACTGAGAGAAAGTAAACTTTGATGATGTTTCTTTCACTAACTCTATAGAGTGAATGACTGATTGATTCACTCCTTGCTCATCTTGTCTGTTAAGTTGAATAGGTAATGAATCTCCCTATTAAAAAGAATCAAATGGATTATGACTGAGCTATATCTGAAAACTCCTTGAATGGTAAAATTCATAAATTGTTCATGTATATTATCAGCCAGAAATTGGCTATAATTATACATTGAAGCAGGTTGATATTCTTTACTGAAAATGGAAAAGAATCCAAGGATGGATTCATCAAAAAATTGATCATTTTCATAGCCTAGGAGGTATGATAGCAGGGAAATAATATGTCTAATGGCTTCAGGGAACATATAAGCTGGATAAGGTGGATTTCTCTTTGGTAATTCAACATCTTTTGATAGAAAAAGTTCAAAGATAAGGGTTCTCTGTAGGAAAGTGAGTTTATTGTAAAGGTCCATGAGAGCTTCTGATGAGAAAAAGCTGAGGGAGTCAGATGGAGGTATCATTAGCATTTGGTTTATGCTCTAAGCAGTAATGGTGATTAGGATTTTTCTATCCTGAGTCATCAATGTTCTTTGTACAGGATCATACTTAGCTTGACACCAAGTGATTAAATCAGGGAAGTGATGAGTCTTGGGAAAGGAGTACAAGGGCAAAAGTGTCTCCAAGAAACTAATGGGATCCTCTTTATTAGCATATTTCTTCTTTAACCATAAATGCAATTCGTTGAAATCGAATTTACATTCACAGTCAGTAGCTTTGAACAAGGAGTCTACAAAGGGAAGGTGATCTAAATCAAGCAATGTTGTAGATGGATTTCCTTGTTCGATAGCTTTCTGTGTTTTAGCCTTGGGAGCCATTTCTCTGTGGGTGAGGGATTTGGAAATTGTTTAATTGAAAGATGGATGACAAGGGAAAACTTACAGAGCAAAAAAGGCTTTAGGTGATAGGACATAAGCAGAAAAGTGGTAAAATGTAGATCCATGGGGTATTTATAAATGAAATCGGGCTTAATTTGCTGTTTAAATCTAGCCGTAGGCAATCAATTTGTAGAGGAGCGAGAATTAATGTCTAATGAGAGATTAAATGGTTAACTGAGGTTGGTAACGACTTTAAAGTGTAGGGCGCAACGACTTTGAGACGTGGTGAGTGGCAAATGGGTGAGATATAACAAACTAGTGATGTGGAGGGTTGTCAATGGAGCAAGGGATAATAGGACTATGACATGGTGCAGGAACAAGGTCAACGGTTGGATGGAGGAAAACCACTGGCACGATTTCAGGGGGGTGTGGAGGGGGGGTGCAGTGGTTTTCGGTTTTGAGCTTTGGGGGCCCGAAATGCTATGGGAATGCCACATAGAAAAAAATGGCAGCCATTAAAACTGCTTTTCGGAACCCCCCCCCACTCGCGTTAATGAGAAACGTTTGAAGGGGTGCCGAAAATCTTCCTCCGCCATTGATCCAGGCAAAGTGAATCCTATCCATTGAAAGGTGCCCAACAATTATTCGGCGCCTGATTTGACTTTTTGTCATTTCCACCATTTACGACAATATCATATTTATTGACTATTTGCAAAAGCGATCATGTTTATTATAATAATTTAAACCCTAATTAAGGATTTAAACAATATTTTTAAACTAAACAACAATTTTAAAAGTGCATTTGAACTAGCAGCCTTAATTAATTTTTCTAAAGAAAATATTTTATTTTATTGCTTATCTAACATTTTTTTATTTGCCTTCCTTTTTTAGAGTAACTACCCTATCATTTTTTATGATATGGACATAATAATAATAAATCCTAACATTTTTTTATTTTCAATTTTGTTTTTTGGTCCATGTCCTAACTTATCATTTTTTTCTATGGCATTTTGATTTTTTCAACTAATGGCTAACTTATAAAAAATAAAAGAGCTACAACATAACCCTCAACAGAGGAAGCTCATCCTTCGTCCAAAAAGGAAAGAGACTCAACCATAATTCTAGCTCCATCTATGAGTGTGCATAAATGTATCCACAAATCAGATCACTCAGATAATGACAAGGAAACAACAAACATGATAGAATCTTCGACAATGGAATCATCTCAAGGAAATGTCGTCATTGTTTCATCTACATCTATTCTTGATAACTCCTCGACACTGATTGATGTTCGCAAGAGAAAAAGAAAAAAAGAAAAATTCATGAACAATCCTAGGATCTAGAACGAGTAAGATAGTAAATGTATTATTATGTAATGTATTTATGAGTGATAGAAAGAATGTTGCATTTTGAAGCCATAAAAATCAATTAAAAAATTATATATTGAAAATAATTTAAGTTTTAATATATAATTATAAAAAACAAAAATATGATTTGAGTTTATATTTATTAGTTTAATAAATAAAATATTTTGATTTTTGATAAAATTATATTTAATTTATTTTTATAATAATTTATTTAATTTAATGTGTCCGTATATACATTAACTTTATATGGAATATATTTTGACTTTTTAAATAATAAATAAAATAATAATAATGGAAGAAAATTGGGTATTTGTAACCTTGTCGATGATAAAAAAAAATTGGGTATTTTTTCATTGCGAATATTTTGACTCAAGCAATGATAGTGGAAAGAAAAATACTCCCACAGGTTTTATAATTTCATTTATCAGCCATGACAATGTATTAATAAATGATGTGATGACAATGTATTAATAAATGATATGATGAAGCATTTGTGTTCTTTCTCGTTTAACTTTAATTTATTTTTTATTTTTTTAATAAATATATATTAAAAGTTATATAAATTTGAAAATTATAAATGAAAAAATAAAATTTTAAAAAATAAAGAATTGTTTTAATTATTAAAAGTTAAAGTATGATATTATTTATTTTTTATTTAAATCAAGTAATATATCTATTTAGTTAAATTGGAATTATCTTAAGTGGTTGGAAGGAAAGAAATTGAAATCTTCCTTTCTAAGTTTACATTATTATTCATTCTCACCAATGATATACTACGATATATACATATATATATATATATATATATATTATATATATCGTACGTGGTCGCTTGTCCCGAGTGGTTAGGGATGGCTGCTTATAGCCTCCTCGCCCGGGTTCGACTCACAGTGCATGAATCACTGCTCCACAGCTTTGTAACCAATTCTGCTTCGCTGCTTCACAGCATGTTGTATCACCTCACTTTTGAGAATATGTGCAAAATGTTGCTTCTTCAGCAGGGATGCACTTCCCCCCCTGAAAAGATATAGATATCCAATTTTATTTACAATTTCAATATTTCTACGTTCAATTTTTAAAGTGATTTCAACATATATACATTGGGCTTTGAGGTAACTCAATATTACTTCGAAACAATTTCTTATAGCCTTGAAGATACAACCGATTTTCTTTTCTTTCCCTTTTTTGGTTTATCCATTTGATAGGCATATTATTGATGGATGAGTAATTGATTATAAACGTTTTATTGTATTTAAATTAGATGATGACTTCTTTTGTTCAATTGAAATTAAAACTATTTGATGTGAGATATTATAATGTAATTAGAGGATTTTCAATAAAAAAGAACATCTTTTTAGTTAAGCAACCACTATAGGGAATGCTTATTCAACAAAAGTTTCATGAAACTTGAAATTAAACTTATCCACAAACATAAACATGAGGGTGCACAAGGGATAATCATGTCATTAAGAATACTTGAACCCTTGTGTGAATATTGATAATGCCACACCTTCGTCGGCCTTATAAGTATGGGATATTCACTCAATGAACCACTAACATAACATATGCATTTGTGACATACAAAACAATATCCTTAATTTGACTGCATATTGGAAAATACTTCTAAAAATCACTTTATTTAACCTCCTACCAATACGAGCCGAGTACATCTTCCCAATTTAAAAAGCCCCTACTTTCACTAGATATTGTAAGTATCCATTTTTCATTAACATTTTTTATTACCCTTTATATTTAAATTCTTCACCTAGAAAGAATAAACTAATTACTACGTAGTTGAAAACTTGAAAGTTTCAAGAAAAAATAGGTAGATATAAGTTGGTTGATTTATAAATACATACGGTGGAAAATTTGAATGGAAAATACATAGATTTGAACTCTCAATTGCATCTATCTTGTTTTGAATATTGAAAAAGGATACACTACAACAGTTCAAAACAAAACCTTGATAACCAACACAATGACGCACCTTTCATCTCACTTATAAAATAGGAAAAAGAGAGAAAGTATAATGAATATGGACACATGAAAAACCCTATTTAGTTGGAAGTTTTCAAATCATAGCCCTAATCTGATCACCTAGTGTAGTATAGTTGCATGGTAAGAGTGCCAAGTGTGTCTCCATCGAAAGATGAATAAAGCATGCATCGCTTCCTTGAGATTTGTGTCCTCTACCTAAAATGGGAATTTCTCATGAATAAGTATTCTAGTTGACTAAGGATTTGCACCCTCTTAGTAAGAATAGATCATGCATGCTAAAAATAACAAAAGAAAAGCTCTAATAATAGACAAACTCTATCCAAAACTGAAATTGCTAAATTTGAAACAAGATCTAAACTAGAATTAACTGAAGGTTTGATATGTGTGCCTTTAGCATGCATGCACCCTCTTGCAAACAATAGTCAATTTCACTATCTCCTATGGCATGCATGTGCCCTCTACCAAGAAATAGTCAATATCATTATTTCCTTCACTTTCATTCAACCTCTCATCACTAATGTAAGGAAAGGGTGAAGGTGCCATATCTCTTGTCTTCTCTATTGCCCCATCATTAGGAGGATCACAAGCTGAGAAACAGGTAAAAATATTAAAATACACATTATACATAGATCATAGAGGTCATAGTAATGTGATCCATGTCTATTCTAGAGCAAGGTTGCTTGGGAGTGGGAGCAGAAGTGGGAAGCGAGAGTAGAAGCAGAAAGTGGGAGTGGAAGCAAGAGAGAGGAGTGACATTTTCAAAAGCCCCTAGGTTGGGAGCAATTTTGGGAGTGAATTTTATATGATATATATTTTTATATATTTTGATGCATATATGTCAACAAAAGCATGTATGATGATGAATTTGTGATAAAAAACATAAAAACATGGATTAAACCTTATAAAATTGTTCATCTAGTAGTTATAATCTTCATCAACCATAGGTCCACAAATTACAAGTTCTAATTTATATAGCATGTAAGGGTGCACATAACCAAAATAACTTTGAGTGAAATCCATCTCTGAACCAAAAATACATCAACAAATAGGCTCCGGATGGTCTCTAGCATCCAAAAATTCACGCTACAACAATACCTACATATTGTCAAAATCATTGAGTGTATTGGGATATTTGTCATTAATATCACCCTCTAAGCATTAACATAAGATAGAAAAATCTATCGTGTAAAGTCAATATGTTGTTTGAGTGATAGATACATTTTTTGTAGGGTCATGATAGAGGAGTTTGACAACCAATGTCACTAACACCAAGGTACATAAAGGGCTTGTTTCTCTTGATTAAATACAAGTTCCATACCCTAGTACATGACAAAATCCAATGGAAACATTGCAATCCACCCAATCTCGAAATCCTAAAAAGCTAATAAGTCTGTTGGATTTTGAGTGAGATCTAAAATTCTACTTTCTCCACATGAAATCTAATGAGGTTGGAACCACTCTCAAACATCCTAAGTCATTTCATGGTGATGTTAAAATTTTAAGTAAAAGGATGAAAATGAAAGATAAAGGAAAATGTCACTTTTACCTTAAAAATTTAACATTACCATGAATTTCATGTCAATACTAGGGCCATAGGTTTGAATATTAGGATACTATGGACCTAATATTACCATAATTTTTTCATTCTCCCTCCTACTCTCGTTACTCCCACAATACTCATGAACCTTTATTTCTCCAACCCACTTGTTTTTTGCTTCCGCATGACCAATGTATTCTATAAACAATATCTTATAATACACACATTGTTATACAACATATAAAATCCCTTTACCCCCTATTATATGCTCAATATATTATTTCATTTTTTCCTCATTTTTTATACCCCAATATGAATGAATGTGATATGGTATTGCTTTGTCAGTGAAGCACCCTTTAATAGATGGAGATACTATTTTCTTTTCTTGAATTGAATTGTCAAAATCATGATGTCTCTTTATCCCACTCAGAGGGATTTCTAACTGTAGGTATCTACATAAAAGGAGAAGGCATTGGAGGCCTCTATCCAATGTTATTGGTTTAAGGTTGGGTAGCTAAGTTAATGCCAATGGACTTTTTTTGCAAGTTGTTTTGATGTTGCCTCTAAAGTTTCTTCTTCACTAATAATTATCATTTGGGACAATTGATTTTAACTTTTTCCTCAAAGAAATAATTATTGAACATGAATATTATAAATGGTCTTCATGATGGTAAATCCTACAATGAACATTTTTATTCTCATATTTTAATACATGGATATATATTAAGAACTGTCTCACCTTATAAACGCCTTATTTGTTATTTAACATTAAAGCCAAGCTTAAAACAAATTTGACCATATGTAACAACATTCTTTTGAACTTGAATCATATTTGACTTAATATATCTACACAATACATTTTCATTTTTTTTCTTTAGCTTGATTCCAATTTTCAGTGAAATCAAGCATCATGCTTGGGATTCTTATTCATTGTGAAAAAAGTTGAGCATTTCTTATACATTGTTAATGATTAACATCATGTTGTGACTAGTTCCATCCTATTAGGTGTCCAATTTGAATTTCCTTATATAAGGTGCACTATCTTATGTTGACGCATTTGCTAAAAATCCCATTCACAAATATGAAAACTATATTATAGGAAAAAACTAATATATTGATACCAACGTAGATTCATCTTAAATACGGATCTAACATGAACCGAGAGGGTTCAAATTTCTTCACTTGCAATTTTTTATGAGAAAACATTATTTAAATGTTTTGTATAGCCGTTTTTTTAGATTTTTAGTTTTTTTTTTTTTTTTTTTTTTTTTTTTTTTTACTGCTAAATTTCAACTTTATGATGGATGGACAAAGTTACACATCAGAATGAGCCTCTCGGTTCAATAATACTTGAACCCTCCATCACACCTTCAATTTCCCTCTCCAAAATCTATTTAATTTGATTTGCAACCACTTCTTATCAAATAATGTATCTAATATATAATATATAATCTTAAACCCCACACCTACATACTCAATTTTTATTACAAAATTAATGTTTACAACATTACAAAATTAATTTTTATTTATTATAATTAAACTTAATTGCAAATTAATTATGACTATAAGGTTTAATGATATAACTCAATATACATGGACAGAGGTAGTGGTTAATACACATCATCTTTTTGGCAAGGCATGAAATTTACTTTTTAATGGGCTTCAGTTCAACATTAGTGAGATTATGCAAGTAATAAATAATTAGTTAATGTTTTCCTTTCTCGCGGTTAGCCTTATTTTAATAGAAAATTTGAAATAATTTTTGTAAAATAAATAATTTTGAATTAATAAATTTAAGTGTAGCTTAATAAGGTTTTAAATTTGCTTTCAAAATAATAGAAATTTTAGTACACTTTTGTTAAATTATAGCAGAAATTTTTGGAAATTTTGGTTACATATATATTAAGCTTTAATATTTTGGGTGTTTGGGGTTTTTGATGGTGCTAAATCTATTTACATCATCAAAACAAATTCAAGCACCCATACAATTAGATTTTTTGGGAAAATCTGGCTGGTGATTTTTTTTTTTTACCATATGTCATGCGGAAAGAGTTATTTTTGCTGACAAAACTAACCTCCCTAGGAGTCTAAGACTCTATAGTGACAAACAAGACAATTGAGAGCAATCCTTCTCTAAAAATACATTATTCTATGAGAAACCAAGTGTTTTTCGATACTACCTCAAGTCCAACGCTTGTTGCAGCAGTCCAACCTCGTCGATCCAGATGAGCTCCTCCTTCACTTTGAAACCTGCATACACTAACAATCAAACGATTACATAACACCTGAATATTCCATAAAACAAAACATATTCAACATATCGACCAAGGAGTATATGAAACAATTCATTAACAACAAATCATTGAGAAGAATGGATTTATATGTATTAAGGAAACAAAAAAGAAACCATTACAACCTGAGCCTTGGTGTTGTGCAAGTTCCTCCCAGGGTCCAGCAAGAGTTTTCCTCTACTTTGACAAGCTCACCCGCTTCCAAATGAAACAAGAAAGGATGGTAATCTCTCCTCAC
>APFE031613153.1:10917-25941 GCA_000404065.3 Pinus taeda
GTTTTGGGTAAATTGGTACATCAATTTCCCGGGGTCGTAACTTTGGCATACGATCTCCGTTTGACGCATATGATAGCTCGTTAGAAAGATCTATCCAAGAATTACCACTTTGGGAAGGGTAACTTGGGCCCCCAAATTTCCCAAAAAACGTTGTTTAGGGCCTCAAAATGGCTCCGGCAGTTCAGGACCTGAAAAAACTGATAAAAATAGTAAATTGTGCTACAATTACGGAAACTGAAAAAGCTGAAAGAGATAATTGTGGGTGTCCAAATGGGATAGGTGAGTGGCCACCAACATCCACCTGGATCATCGGAGGCACAACAGAAAGTTGAACAATTAGAACAGCAATTGTCAACACAACAACAATTAAATAATCAACTGAATAAGTAGTTACTTGAAGAAAAACAGAGAGTAGATTCAAGCACAATTCAAAGGCAGGAAGAATTATCAGAAGCATTGGAAAAATTGAAGACGATGAATGAACTAATGGTGAAAACAAAAGATGAGCAAATTGCTCAGCTATCACTTCAAATAGAAAAGTTCAAGAGTCTTCCACAACCTGCCGAGTTCAGAACAGAGGCACTATAGATTAATAAGGCATTGGTGACACAGATAAGACTGTTGTGTCATAATATTTCTCAGGTTGAGCCCCTTTGTGATATAACGGTGTTAGCCTCCTGCTGTAGCAGGTTACTCATCTTTCATGGTTGACATTTTTACATGCCAAATATGTCATACTTTGCATGCTGCAATGTTGCATATTTGCTACAAAGGCCAAAGAAGGATGCCATGAGAGTGTGCTAGTCTAAAGGCCACTGTTGTGTTCCAATTTTGATGTGCTATTCCATTTTTGAAGAATTTTCAGTTAAAGGGAGGTCCAAACAACTTAATCTTGGTCTCCCTAGGTTTCAATTTCCTGTTGTAGAATAAAGAGAAACTTTATCTGTCCAAACAGCTTAATCATGGCAGATTTTCATATAGGTAGAGAAGCAAGGGTGCCCAACAGCCTAATCTGAGCCCCTGGATGAAATAAGGGTAGATGTAGATAGGAGGGCAGTCAAAAGAAAAAGGATAGTCAGGGTCTGCAAGTTCAAGTGCACCCAAACCAAAAGAAGAAAAAATGCTAGGTACGTAGGCTGGGTAGGTAGTTTTCGGGTTGCAGAATGTTGATTTGTGATCGATTTCATGTTTTCAAATGTCATATCTATTTAGGTCACAATTATCAGGCAGTTTTCATTTGGAGGAGCTCAAGCGAGGCATAACTAACTTCCCCCTTCTTCCCTTTCCCCAAATCGCTCACTAACTTCCCCTAAAGAGGTCAAGATCTGCTTGATACCTCTCCAATTCATCATTATTGATATTAGTAGCCTTGGTAAAGATCTACTTTACTCAAGGAAAGTCCATACTTCCCCCACAACTTTTACTTCTCCTTGATAGCCTAAGAGTTATACACTTAGCACTTTCGTATCACAATTCATATTAACTACTAACTCTAAATATGTAATTCCCTATCTATCTCCCCTCCCCCTACTAAAACTATGTTAATAACTCCCCTATATACTTATCCCCTCCCCCTGGTTGAAATATAACCATAAGTACACTTGGGAATTGCTAAGTTTATCTGAAACTCAGCAAGAACCCTCATTTCCCCCCTCAAACCATCTCCTCATGCATTTCGGACTCCTTTTGATGCACAAAACCCTTCATCACTCCGTAAATCCTTTCTCTAATGCTTTTTTACTCCTTCACAAAGCATAAAATCCCCCTCTCAAAGCACATAAAATCCTCCCAAGTGCCTTTAAAATCCTTCCATGGCATGAAAAATCCCTTTTTGGGCTATCGGACCCCTTCACATGCCTTGAAATCCCTTCAAACATTAAAAAATTCTGCTTCCGATCATAAACGCCCGCATCACTTACCTTGGGCCTTGCTCCGATTGCAAAAAGGTTCTATCGGACCCCCTCCGATGCGATATCGCAGTCGGGAGGGGAGTCGTGTATCAATACAGCGCATAAAGTGTGCCCCTGATTGGTTTGGCTGACAGCGATTTCACCGATCGACGTATCGCTATGACAAAACAAAGCATGCATGCGCGCTACCGATATGGTCATCGCCGATGGTCTATTGCTGATCGCATATCGGCAATCGGCGTTTCATATGAATCCACACCATATATATATGGGCCCCGTCTCTTATCCTGCCGCCGCATTCTCTGTCCTGCCATCCATCCGATTGGCCGCGCCCTAGATCTATGGTGGGTCTATTCGCTTCCGAACCTATTTGATACATCTGGGGTTGGGCGTTTTTCCCCTGCCACGTCACCCTGATGTATATCACTGATCGTCGATCGCCGATATGCTGATGTCATCTGCCGTACCGTTGACATCATGCTGATGTCACCCGCCAAAAAAGCGTGCAAGTGCGAAATCGCTGCTTAGGAAGCCCAGATTCAAAATCTGAGGCAATTTTCGATGCGCGATTAGTGTGTAGTGCTAATCGCACATCGCTATGGGAAATAGGCCAAAATGGGGAATCTTTTTCTTCAGTAGTCGTTTTTGCCTCGGAAGGGCACAAAAGGGGTGATTTAGCATTTTAAAAGAGTATCAAAAGCAGAAAGAAGCCAAAACTCATGTCAAAGTGTATCAGTGTTGCGGCGAAGTGTATCAGTGAATATTTTCTCAGTGCTCGAAACTGATAAAACATTAAAGAGCCCCCAGCAAGTCAAAGAAATAGTAAAAGCCATTTAAAGCCTCTCAAATCATAGTTACTACACATCAAAGTCACATGAGATCAGTGGACCAAAGCTCAAAACACAGTTATTGCAGAAGCATTGTATCAAGCCACTAAGGACACCGTATTAATTCATTTTGATCCAGCTGCTTCTGGCGCAGCTCAATAGATATTTACTTGTATTTAATTTTAGCACAGGTTTAGGTTTAAAAGCTTTTTCCCGCAGACCTGTTTAGGTCAGCTGTAATAAATACTTTAGATATTTTGCCTATAAAGATAGCCCTGAACAATGTAATGAGGGTTGGTTGTTGTTGGTTGGTTGTTTTGCTTAAGGAGAGACTCGCACTGTATATCTCATATTTTCTATAATCAAAGACTGCTTACAAGTTTGGAGAATGGATTGTTTACTGTGTTTAATGGTTGAAGAGTAATTGTGGAATTCTTATGCTGTCACATGACTCAATAAGTTCTTCTTACCTCTATTTTCCATTCATAAATCATTGTCTAAACAGCAGAAAGAAAGATTAGCTTAGAACTTGTTTAATTGCACTCTATGCTCAATTTCCGGTATTTCTTTATGTTTTCATCTGTTTTAGGCATAAATATGGATTCCACATGGCTCATATTTGCCCTAATTCACCTATGTATGACAGTTATCCAGGGATTCTTAACTGCCCCTAGATAGAGCTCATTCGCCTTCCCTCTGTTAAGCTGAGTGAGAGATTCTTAATTGCCTCTCATTCCTTATATTTCATTTCATCTCTTTTATATTGAAAGGTTGTTTCATGTGCAACTACCTTGCTCCACTTTCCTCTTGTGACCAAGAAAACACACCAACAGTCCTACTCCTTGACTCCATTCCCAATGGTTTGAACTTATCACACTATGCATTGCCTCTCTACTTGAAAACAACCTCCTTCCACCCAAACACAAACAAAACCCCTTGAACCCAATAACTAGCCTAAAATCATCATCAAGCTAAATCATTAAGAGAGAGCCCTCTCTGATTGTAGGTAGGCTAGAACCTGCAGTCCAAAGATTGGTTTGTGGTTACCTCGGCCATATCCCTTCAGGAGCTGAGGGACAACCTGAGTGTTAACATAATGGCGACTCCACTGGGTACTTCCTCAGATAATCTCACAAATCCAGTCCGAATCTCCGCTGAGGAAGAATCTGACCTTTAAAAAGTTTTTGTTCAGCCTATATTGTTATAAAAATCCCCAAAAAACAAGCTAGAAGCTGGCTCCCAAAAATCATTCACATTATACGAGATCAAATCCAGACCCAAATCCCTCAGCTGTTTTTGAAAATCCCAATATAATCCCTAAGATCCTTATAAAACAAGAGCAACAAGAAGGTTTGACTACTTCTAGTCCTGAAACAGTTCAGCCTAGCTGTTTTTCAACCCCTGTCAAATTTTTATTTCGTTCAAACCCTACTTCTCCTTGTCCATCATCTTCTTCTCCATGTACCATTTCCACACCTCCGTTCACTACACATACCACTACTACTACTCCTATTATCCCAGTTACTCCAGTTGTTCCACTTATCCCGATTGTTCCACTTATCCCTGTTAATATGGCTAATAGATATGCACCTTTACAGCTTCCTGCTAATCTCGGGGCTATGCCTCAGGATTACCAAACTAAAATAACCTATTTTGATGGCACAAGTGCCTGCACAGCCCTTCAGCATACAAAGAAAATGCAGGACTACTTTGAGAGTTATGAGATTGACGATGATAGTGTGAGAATGAATATTTTTGTCCAAAGCTTGACAGGTGATGTCAGGACTTGGTTTAGAGCACTCCCAGCCAACTCCATAGCAGACCCAGACGCCTTATACCAGTCATTTATCAATATATGGGAGAAAAAGAAAGATCCCTTGCACATTTTATCTCAATACGACACTATCAAAAGAGGCCCTCAAGAGACTGTCTTGGACCACTGTGCATGATTTAATAATGTTTATAATGCAATACCACAAAACTTAAGACCCCCACCTAATCTTGCTTTGTACAAATTCCCTTATGGTTTTGATCCTGATATGGCTTATCAGTTAAGGGAAAGAGCCCCTCAAAGCCTTGCAGAGATGCAAAATGTTGCTGTTAGTGTTGAGGCAAACCTAATTGCCAAAAGAAACAGAGCCAGAACCGAGAGAAGAACTACCTTTAAGGAAGAACCCTTAGCCTTAGATCAGAAACTAGATGCTATTATCAGTGGCATGCACAGGCTGGGAGATAGAGTGGAAAGTGTTGAGAGGAAATCATCATGGGAAGGACAACAGCCTAACGCCATAAGGAACCCAAATTTCAGGAAAGCTCAGAACACAAATGCTGCCAGATCTAGCCCAGACCATGATATAAGACCTCCTTTCCAAGAAAACTACACAGAGACATCCACTTCTAGTGAGCCCACAGAAGAGACCCACATGAACTTGATAGATTCGAAAAATGAGCAACAGATTTTTCTCACTCAAGAAGATCAAGACTACCATGATGTAAATCAATTTCAGACTAACTCTGGGGAGTCTTTTGATTTTAAACAAGGCTATGATTCTGCTATGTATGAGGTCCACAAACAATATAAGCTGAGAACGAGAACCATAGATATCCCCGAACCTAGTAAAACAAAGGACAGCAAACAGCCCAATAAGATTAAAGGCAAGGTTATCATAACAGAACCAGCTGATATTTCTCTCCCAAACCCACATCAAGTGCCTGTAGAGGACATAACAGACATACAGCCTCCTATTGATCATCCTCTGCTTCCTTCTTCTTCGAAAGAAGATTTGAACAACAATCCTAAAAATATGCCCAAAACAGAAATACCACAAACTGTCATTCACCATAACACAGATAATCAAAAGGAAAACACAGAAAGTATTCTTGAAAAGGAGAAATCTGCTACTGCTAACGCAAAGATTCCATTGGAGAAACCATTTAATTTAGAAGCAGAGATTGGAAAACTTAAGATATCCATCCCCCTCTCAGAACTTGCCAAGCATGATGTTTATAGGCAACAAATTCAGAGGTCACTTCAAATGCCAAAGAGATCAAGGATGATGATAATATTTTAGATGATACCCCTGAGCTTACTGTTTGGTCCAGAAGTTAATGGAAAATCAACATATGGATCTGTTCCACCCTTTTATGTCAGTCTGCACATACATGAAAAAATCTTGCATAATGCCATGTTTGACTCAGGTGCCTCACACAATCTTATGCCCAAAGCTATAATAGAAAAGCTAAACCTTGATGTCACAAGACCCTAGAAAGATATGTACTCCTTTGACTCAAGTCAGGTCAAGTGTTTAGGCTTAATCAAGGACCTTTGTGTGTCCTTAGTCCAATTTCCTAACAAGACAATCCTAATGGATGTAGTAGTTGCCGACATCCCGAAAAAATATGGCATGCTCCTATCAAGATCATGGGGGGGAAAACTCCAAGGATCCCTCCAACGTGACCTCTCTTATGCCACTATATTTATCTTTGGACAACCAAAGAGACTGTATAGATAAACGCTCATGAAGTATGTGGTAAGTAGTGAGGAAAAGCCCCAAAATTTTCCAATTTACTCAATCCATTCTGATATGGATTCATTTATTCTTTTTAATAATGACACCAATCTTCCAACTAATGAGAAGCCTTTAGCTTTAGAGCTAGAGACATGTGTAAATGAAGAATCGGTTGCCCATGCTCATGACATGGTCACAACAATCAAGGCAACCAGCAAAGAAAAAGAACCTCCTCAAACAGAAATTTTAAATGTGTCCAATCCTAAAATAATTGAAACTCTTAATACAAACCAAAAGCAAGAAATTACATGGTATTTAGAGTTTGATGGTTCTGTCAACAAGTTAGGAGCAGGGGCAGGGATATGGATTCACAATACACATGTCAGAGTATGAGGCTCTCCTCTTAGACTAAATTTCAGATGTACCAACAACATGGCAGAGTATGAGGCTCTCCTCTTAGGCTTAAAATTGCTCAAAGTGCTAAGAGCTACAAAATTGTCCATTCTAGGTGACTTTGATTTAATCATACAACAAATGAAAGGTAACTTTGTTACTAATGACAATAGAATGAGGGCCTATAGGACTGCTGCCACAGAAATACTTAATACCTTCACTTAATCCGAGCTTGTCAAGATTTCTAGAAACCATAACATACATGCACACAGCCTAGCCACTTTTGCTAGTACATGCAAACTCCCCTTTGAGCCAAATCACCATTTTACTGTTGAAATAAAACATAGGCCTGATGTCCCGAACAATATTAAGGATTGGCAAGTATTTGAAAATGATGCCCAGATTAACAATTTCCTCACTCTTGAGGGCGAGTTTTCAAATTTAAACATTTGACATGGAGGCCATGAACAATTCCCAACAGCAAACAAATGAAGATCAGTAGGTTGTAACAGCTGCAACAACAAAACAAATCCTAAACCCAACTGTTTTTGACAATGCAAACATAGAAGAACTGAAACAAATGCATTTAGAGGAAACAGCCAAAGCAGAGGCTGAGGTCATTGATCTAAAGAATAACTTTTTGCCTGCTGGCCTCACTCCATTAGAAGACATGTTTGATGACAATGATGTGCCCAAAAAGCCAAAAATGGAGCCTTTAGATGTTGCTATCGAAGAACACAACATAGGGACATTAGAAAAGCCCAAAATGATTAAATTGTCCAAAAATTTGACCCCTGATCAAAAACCAAAGTATGTGGATTTGTTCAAAGAGTTCCAAGATGTATTTGCTTGGAGTTATGAGGACTTGAAGTCCTATGACACCTAAGTGATTCAACATACCATTCCCTTAAAGCAAAATCAAAAGACATTCAAGCAGAAACTTAGAAGAATAAACCCTATGCTTCTTCCCCTCATTGAAAAGGAAGTGAAGAAAATGTTTGAAGCAGGTATCATAGCACCCATCAGATTTTCTGAATGGGTATCCAATCTGGTCCCCACAAGGAAAAATCCAGGGGAGATCAGACTGTGTGTAGACCTAAGAAACTTAAACCAGGTCTCTTTAAAAGACCACTATCTTTTCCCTAAAATGGACCACATCCTACAAAGAGTAGTGGGGTCATCTAGAATCTCTTTACTAGATGGATTTTCAGGTTTCAATCAAATACTTGTTCACCCGGATGACCAAGACAAGACAGCCTTTACCACACCGTGGGGAACATTTAAGTATGTTAAATTGCCTTTTGGGCTAAAGAACGCTGTTGCCACATTTCAAAGGGCAATGGATATTGCATTTTCCTAGGAAATCCATGAATTCCTTGTTGTCTATCTTAATGACTTAACCCCTTTTTTCCAAATCTGATCAAGAGCACCTCAAACTTTTAAGGCAAATCTTCATGACATGCAGGAAATATGGCATTTCCTTGAACCCCAAGAAGTCCTTGTTTGGCCTTGAGGAAGGTAAGTTACTAGGCCACATCATTTCAAAAGACGGTATTAGGATTGATCCTGAAAGAATTCAAGCAATCCTTCAAATTCCATACCCAAGAAACATAAAATAGTTGCAAGCATTCCTTCGAAAGATCAATTTCCTAAGGAGATTTATCCCAAATTTAGTCGAACTGATAAGACTGTTAAGCAACATGTTAAAAAGGGATGCCAAGGTAAAATGGTCCCTTGAAACCAAGCAAGCTTTTGAGAGTATCAAAGCTGCCTTGAATCAAACGCCTGTCCTCACAAGTCCACAATTTAACAAAGATTTTATCATTTTTTCTTTTGCATCTGAGCACACGATAGCTGTTGTCCTTTTGCAAAAAGATGATCAAGGAAATGAAAAGCCAATTGCATTTTTCAGCCGAGCCTTAAGAGATGCGCCCTTGAAGTATCAAATTATGGAAAAGCAGGCCTATGCCCTTGTCAAGGCTATAAAAGACTTCAGAGTTTATATTTTATATTCACATGTGATTGCCTATGTCCCAAACTCTGTTGTAAAAGACATATTAACTCAAGAGGGGATGGAAGGAAAAAGAGGCAAGTGGATTGCCAACATTCTTGAATATGACTTTGAGATAAAACCCACCAAGCTGATAAAGGGACAAGGTTTAGCCAAACTAATGTCCAAAACGAATCTTCAAGCCTTAGCCATCTACCAACTGGACAATGAATGGGAGCTGGCGACTCCACAGATTAGTCAAACCTTTTTACAATCCCCATGGTATACTGATAGTTTCTTTGTATTGTTAAACCTGTGTAAATCAAAATCTATAGACCTGAGAGTAAATCTCCCTCCACCTCACCTCGGACCTCCCATTTGCATTCTGGAACACCATTATCCAAACAAGAAGAAGAGGAATCAACTACCACTACTCAATCCCATCATAATCTAGAACAATTAAGTCCTGACTCTCCTGAAGTTCAGTCTCTCATCCAGAAACTTCAAGGCTTTTCGATATCACCACAGAAATCTGAAGTATCTCAAGGCAGTGATACTTTGCAATTCAATCTACCTCACCCTCTCACCAGACTTCAAAGCGGAAAGCTTGGTATTGAACCTACTGAGTTTCCTTTACCAAAAAGGAAAAAGGATAAAAATAACACTGAAGGATCTGACAGTGAGACCTTTTTTTCATCATCTTCCATCTCATCTTCTCCGGTGCGAAGTCAAACATCCATTCCCCCATTACGTATTGTTGTTCAACAGGGATCACCAACTTCAACATCACAACCTATTCAATCTTCAATACCAACTCCTCCCCAAACACCTGGAACTTCATCAGCAATTGTTGTTACTTCTAAGATGGCTCAGAATCCATGGAATAGTCTTGGTGCAGTCACTATGCCTGCACCATTACATCCATTACCTGATTATCCTAAGAAATGGTTACCGAAATTTTATCCAGATGCTGGAACATTAGCCGAGGAACACATTAACAATTTCATGTTATCAGTTAACCTAAAAGGAGTAACAGAAGAAGATGTTGTCGTTAGGATTTTCCCTTACACTTTGCAAGGATCAGCTGGGTCTTGGTATTTTTCCTTACCCTCTAGATCCATTACCAGCTGGAACATCTTTCAGGAGCAGTTTCTTACTAAGTATGGCGATGATAGATCTTTAGCGACACTAATTAATGATCTTTCGAATGTAAGGATTGAATCTAGAGAACCTATTAAGGAGTTCAACTCCCGATTCAATAAACTCTTGAATAAGATTTCGACCGACTCCAAGCCAAGTGAGCAAATCAGAAGCGAGTGGTATATAACAGCCCTATCTTCAAATATAGCCATTTTTGTAGATAGGGCTACAAAACCAACTTTAGCCGAAAACATGAAAGACGCGCTTGCTGTAGAGAAACACATTATTGCTTTAGAAATGAAAGCTGCTCTTGAAGATAGGAAATCCAAAAAAGTTTCCTTTAAATATGATTCAAAGAAGAAAACCCCTAAAGATCCATATGATATGGAGGGTCTACAAAAGGTCCTCAAAACAATGTCAAATGAAATGGTTGAAATCAAAAAACAAGTAGCAGAAACATCAATAAAGAAGCCATTTAGAAATTTTAAGAAACCTGAGTCAAAACCACCAAATGTTATATCTAATGCAGACTCAGATCCTGAAGAGGAAGAAGAAGATGAAACAATTTCACCATCTGATGAACGCGAAGAAGAGGAGGTTGTCGAATGCCATGGAATGTGGGACTTCATATTACCCAACTCTGACACAGAAAATGAACAAGAAGCTTTCCCTGTGACTACCAGGAGTAAAGGTACTCCTGAACCTGTTCAGGAAATTTCAAAGAAAAGGAGTGTAGGTACTACTACTACAAAGGAAAAGGTACCCACAAAGAAGTTGGCCGCAACATCACCTCAAAATCAACCATCATCCTCAAATATACCTTCAACATCTAAGACATTGGTAGTATCGGATTCAATGGATTACAATATTATTGATGATATGAAGAAGACAAAGGCAAGCATTACTATGTTTGAACTTAGCAAGCTCAGACATCAGCAGAAATTGCTTCTTAAGGAACTAAATGCAGTACCTTCTTCACCTCTTCCTAGTGCTAAAGTTGCAAATGATTCAGGTCAACTGCCTTCTGGTAGAATTGAATCTACTGATACAAATTTAATTGGAGAGAGATCAAATTCCCATACTCCCCCTTTCCTCTTGACCTATGAGATCTATAATCGAAACCTACACAACTGTTTGATTGACTTAGGGGCATCCTCTAATATAATGTCAGCTTCAGTTTGTTCCAAACTGAACATCGAACCCCAAAAGTCTTTAATTCATATTGTGTAGTTGGATAGAACTAAGGTCCAGGTTTTAGGGGAAATCAACTCTGTAACTATCAGGTTATCAGCTGATCCATGAGTGGTTCAGAGAATTGATATCTTAATTGCCGATATACCTAAATTTTATGGTTTAATCTTGAGTAGGGATTGGTCTGAGAAACTCCATAGTTAAATTTCTACCAATTGGTCCCATATGTGGCTACCCTATAAAGGAAAGCCAAATCAAATCAAAATCGATTAGGAGAAACATATGACCCATACTATCACTGAATTTGAACAGGAGAATCAACCAATAGCATTTAATAATAATATTTTGGGGAATTACTCTTTCGAATCATTCTTTGGCAATTACACTGCCCAACCATCTCCTTTCTTAGTGAATAGTTTCACATCCCAAATCGAAAATTTTTCACCAACCGATAGATCAAGATGTGTCAATATTGCTGAGAACACTGTAAATAAAATTGTTGATAATTCTTTATTTTGGTCACTATACTTTGATGGGTCTAAATCTAGTGAAGGTTCAGGAGCAGGGTGTATTTTAGTTAGCCCTAAGGGAGAAAAAACTATGTTGTCATGTAGGTTGGAATTTGAATTTACAAATAATATAGTTGAGTATGAGGCCTTAGTTCAAGGACTATATAAAGCTATTGGTCTTAAAGTTCAATATTTGAAAGTGTTTGGTGATTCAGAGATTGTCATAAAACAAGTTAGAAATACAATTCACTGTCTTTCTAGTCACCTCAAGCACTATCAGTCTTTGGTCCAGGAACTTATATCTCAATTTTTAGCATTCAATATTTCTCCTATCCCTAGATCCCAGAATGCAGAAGCAAACTTGCTAGCCAATGTTGCTTCTAAACTCTTACCTTCCGAAGATTATAGCCCAGACAGATTTTCAGTAGAGTTAATTTTTAGACCATCAATTCCTAACAATGTCACCAATTGGCGTGTTTAATCATGACGAAGACATTTTAAATTTCTTGACTTCTAAAAAGTCCTACAATGATCAAATAATTGATGAAAGCGATCATGACCTTCAAATGAAGGAAAAGAAGGAAGAAAACTCAATATCGAAACCAGTGATTAAACTAGAGGATCTCTATGATATTAAAGACAGGTTTAAACAGGTAACCAATTCAAAGCTCCAAAGTTCTACTTCAAGATTTGAGATGATAAACCTAGGTATTGAGGAAAACCCTCAAAACATCAATTTAGGATTAGGACTTTCTGTGGAAGAAAGAACAACATTCATTAGGTTATTAAGAAAAAATAAACATGTCTTCGCTTGGAAATATGATGATTTAAAAGCATACAATACATCAATCATTCAACATACCATTCCAATGCTTTCTGAACAAAAGCCAATCCAACAGAAGTTAAGGAAATTCATCCTAACTGAGAGAGTCAAATAAAATCCGAACTAAATAAACTCTTGAAAGCTAAGATCATTTTTCCTATTCGACATTCAAACTGGGTCTCCAATATGGTGCCTGTTAGAAAGAAAAATGGCGACATCAAGATTTGCATAGATTTCAGAAATCTTAATAAAGCAAGCCAAAAAGATATTTCCCATTACCTACCATGGAGTAGATACTCCATTCAGTAGCTGGTTCTGAGTTAATGTCCTTTTTAGATGGTTTTTCAGGATATAACCAAATTTTGGTCCATCCTGATGACAGACTTAAAACTACCTTCAGAACAAAATGAGGAACTTATGCTTACCAAAAAATGCCTTTTGGACTTATCAACGCAGGAGCTACATTCCAAAGAGAAATGGATATAGCCTTCAAAGGCTTGATCAATAAAACAGTAGTTGTCTATTTAGATGATATCACTGTATTTTCCAAGAAAAGATCTAATCGTTTACATGATTTAAATCAAATCTTTGAACACTGCAGAAGGTATGGTATCTCGCTCAATCCCAAAAAATCCTTCTTTGCTCTTAATCAAGGAAATCTCTTGGGCTTCATTGTTTCCAAAGATGGTATTTATATTGATCCGGATAGAATTAAAGAGATTTCTAATATTCCTTTCCCTCATAACAAAAAATCCATGCAGTCATTTTTAGGTCAAATTAACTTTGTTAAAAGATTTGTTCCTGATTTTTGCCAGATTATTTTACCATTGCAAACAATGATTAAGAAAAATTCGGTGTTTAGGTGGGGATCTGCAGAAAAAGAGGCATTTGACTCTATCAAACAATCAATAATTAACGCCCTTGTTTTAAACACTCCCAATTTTTCAAATCATTTCATACTGTATACTCTTGCATCCACTTCGTCTTATGCAGCAGTGCTCCCTCAGATTGATGATCAAAACTTGGAGGCACCAATTTCATTTTATAGCTCGAATCTTCAAGGTGCTGAACTTAATTATTCAGAAGTTGAAAAACAAGACTTTGCTGTGTACAAAGTTGTCAAACACTACAGACCCTTCCTTTTAAAATCTCACACAAAAGTTATAGTTCCTTTTTCAGTAGTAAGACAATTACTAATCCAAAGGGAATTAGGAGAAAAAAGGGCGAATTGGGTCACAACATTACAAGAATATGACTTGGAAATTAGGCCAGCAAAGATTGTCAGAGGCCAAGGTTTTTGCAGGTTATTAGTAGGAGCATCCAATATTCAAGAATCAGAGGATACAGAACACACTGAAGAAATCAATCAGATAAGTATCACTGATCCTGAATCACAATATGCAGATTTGATCTTTTATTTAAAAAATGGATATGCACCTCCTAATCTTTCCTATAAAAACAAACGTGCCATTAGATTAAAAGCAAAAAACTTCATAATTGTAGATGATGTACTTTTTAGGTGAAATTATGATTCAATTTTATTAAGATGCCTAGAAAAACATGAAGCGCAAAAAGTTTTGCAGGAGCTACATGACGGACCAACAGGAGGACATTTTGGAGCTGATACAATAGCCCACAAAATCATTCATGCTGGATATTATTGGCCCACCCTATTCAGAGATACTCACGAATACATAAGGAAATGCCGAAGTTGTCAAATCTCCAGTGGAAGACAAAGAAAACTAGCCTTCCCTTTTCAACCAGTCAACATTGAACAACCTTTCGAGCAATGGGGATTGGATATCATTGGGTAAATCACTCGACAGTCATCCAAACAACATAAGTATATCCTTACTGCTACTGATTACTGGGTTGAAGCAATTCCTTTAAAGACAACAAATTCTGAAGTAATTATAGAGTTTATAGATCAATTTATCATTACCAGGTTTGGTGTCCCAAACGCTCTTGTTTTCGATAATGCATCTTATTTCTCTGGAAATTCTATGTTTGAGTTCGCTATTAAAAGAGGGTTTAAATTGAAATATTCTTCGAATTATTATCCCCAAGGTAATGGTTTAGCAGAATCTACCAATAAAAATCTAGTCAAAATTATTAAGCGAACTATTGAGCAGAATCATAAAAACTGGCATAAATCTTTGATATTTGCACTATGGGTTGATAGAATAACACAGAAGGCTTCCATAGGTACTTCTCCATTTAATCTTGTATATGGGAAAGAAGCAGTTCTACCAACCAATCTATTGCTTCCTTCTCTAGCCCTAGTACAATTTATTGAGGAAAGTCCCCCATCTTATATTCAACTAAGACATGATCAAATCTTAAAATTAGAAGAAGAAAGAGAAAAGGCCAAATTTATTCATGCAAAACATCAGCAAATTATCAAGTCATCTTTTGACTCAACTTCATCCAGTTTAAAACAATTACAAGTTGGTGATCTAGTTCTGAAATGGGACAAAGCCCATGAAGATAAAGGAAAACACACTAAGTTCCAAAAAATGTGGCTCGGACCATTTCAAATCAACGAGAAGATAGGCCATTCTACTCTCGTATTGCAAGATCTATCAAGAAAGAAAGATTATCTTCCTATTAATGGCCTTATCTTGAAAAAATTCTTCAATTGAGGAGGTAACCCCTTCTCCTTTTGTAAATATTCAATTTTCAGCAAAATTTGTGTTCATAGTTTTTAGGATTATTAGGAAATAAAGTTGTAA
>APFE031613178.1:0-18816 GCA_000404065.3 Pinus taeda
GTTATCTGGGTGACTTACTAGTACTTGATGATCATTTGATATTTATGGATCCAGTTTGAAAATTTATGAAAAGTGGTACTTGAAAGAAAAGAAGTAGGGGGTTGTAGCTCCCTTCCAGGAGAGACTGGAAACCGAGAGAGAGTTGTAGCTCTCTGCAGGTTGCAGCCTGCGTACTGGTAAAGGACTGCACCAGTACAAGACCATTGTAAAAGGAGTTTCTAATTTTGAAAGAAGATAGAGACATATTGCAGCAGGTGGTTTTCACCCACATTGGGTTTCCACCTTATATCTGGTGTTCTTTGATGTGACTGTCTGTTCTTTTCTTGTTCATGCTCATTATTTTAGGGTACTGATATGCAAAAATAATTCAAAGTATAAATAAGAAAGATTTGGTAAAAGAATTAGATAATACTGATTCACCCCCCCCCCTCTCAGTATTATTGTCAACATTACTAGTATGCTAAAACGACCTCTTCTTTGAGTAGAACACATGCTTCTACCACTCATCATGGTTCATGCTTTCTTGAAGGTGTAGAAGTCCAGAAAATCTACTAGCTATAATAAACTAACCCATTGTTTGTTTTACTTTTTTCTCGAGTATTTGAACATAGTTGCAGGCTAGACAGGCATAAGAGCTAACAATTAAAGTAAAGAAACAATAAATTGCTAAAGAAGAGCTAGACAGGCAGAAGTTAAAAAAGTTTGTGTTCAAGTTATCAATGACAATACTCTACTAATCTACCTATTACGCATTGATTATAGAAAGAGAAACATGCCACAAAGTCGAACAAAAATCTATTTTGAACTAAAAAACGAAGCTGAACTTGAAAGTTTAAGACCAAAATAAATCTGAAACAAATAGAGATATAGAGCTATCAGGAAATGAAGTATTATTTTTAATAATGTATTTAAGATGCTAGTAATTTATAAATCATTTCTTCAAAGTTTGCATTTAAAGTCAATGAAACTAACTTCAAGGGAATCTACAAATGTGGAAGTTTCAAAGGTTGGTCAATATTTATTCTCTTTATGATGTCATTGCTTCTTCTCTAGGAAAAATAAAAGCCACAACAATGGAACAATCAACCATTACGGAGCATTGTGATGCCAGATTTAAGGTAATTGCAAAAAAGTAGAGTGTAGAAGCAATAGGATGTAGCTCAATAGCAACATTAAAAATCAGAGTAAGATTATAGGCAACATTTTTATTTATTTATTTATCTTTATTTATTTATTTCTATTTCTATTTCTATTTTTTATTTATTTATTTTTAATTTTAATTTTTTATTTATTTTTATTTTATTTTTTATTTTTTATATTTTATTATTTATTATTTATTATTTATTATTTTTTTATTATATTATTTTTTATTATTATTTATTTATTTTTATTTTATATTTTTTATTTATATTTATATTTTTTATATTTTTATATTTTTTATTATATATATATATATATATACTTTTTTTTTTTTTTTTTTTTTTTTTTTAATTTTCCAGTTTACAAAACATCACATAAAATAGGTAAATGCAGATAACTAGTATTTATAGAGATCAAATTGAAATTGGAAATTTTCAAAACATATATGTAATGAAGAAGTTATAAATATTTTTGTAGTAATATTAGTGTAAAAAAAGAGTATTTGTTTTTTATTTCCATAGTATCAGTAAAAGCATTTCTATTGTTTTATCAAAATTGGAAAAAAAACTTGAAGTTGTTCATTATCATGTTCATTTTCCTTTCAGCATTGGGCTATTGAGTTCTGTGATATCACGGAGTCTTTTTTTTTAACAATGGCCAAGCCTGCAATGAGAGAGAGAATACAAAATGCTTATTATGCTTGTATAAATAAAAGACTGAATAATTTTGTTATATGACTAAAGATTGAAAGTCAAATAATGAAGTTGCTACCTAGGGAGAGAAGACAAACTTGCTAGTTGAGATTTTCTTTTGCCTGTTGCTGTGGTTGGTCCATTTAGAGTGAAGATACCTTGAACTTAGAGATTGCACAACATATAAATTGTTGTTGTTTTCTTCTACAAATATTCTTGGTAAGACATTTCGACTAATGTTGGCAACAACTGCATTAAAACTAGTCTGTTTCTAAGGAAAAATCGTAATGTGCTATTATCAGGAGTTCTTATAATGTAGTTGATACAATGTAGAAAGAGAGGCGAAGTATTTTCTTTCCATTTAGTACAAAATGTTGACATGTCTTTTATCATTATAGTTGATGAGATTAGGCAACTGCAAAGTGCACACACAGGTTCAAATGGTGTGGAATATGCATTTACAACCGGTGTGTTCCTTGCACCTGCTACAAAATAAAACCACTCAGTAAATGTATAATGGAAAAAAAGTAATTGTGTAATTAAAAATAAATAGATTATTGTATATGTACATACCTGGTTTTATCTGACAATTAGTTTTATGAGATCTTGTTCTATTTCAGTATTCAAAATTGTGATGAATGTGGCCTGTGTTGTATGAAATGTTTTTCCCTTGAGGTCTTTTCTTTTTGTTATGTTTTCGAAAAGCATAATTGGCATTTCTCCATTTTGCAGTGTCTGTTCAATTTCATTGTAGCTAGGAAACAAGTTTTCAAATAGTTGCAGCTATGATATCAAGGATAGAAAGAAGAAATCATTTTATTGCATAAAGGAAATAAATAAAGATTCATAAAGCTTATGGGTGAATGGTCTAAGGAAGAGCATCTTACTGAGGCCATATCATCTTGAGAACTTACGTCTTTAATTTGCAATGTATATTGCATGCCAACTTTTTGAGCTGCTGTGACGAGTGCTGCAACTGTTGCTATTGGGAATGTTTCTATGCTTTCTCCCAATTGTTTTATTGTTGCATTTGGAACAAATTTGTATCCTGTACAGATTGTGCTGATGTTTTCTACAGTGCTTGTTGATGCAGGAGCATCTTACCCTTTTTTAATTCGAAGAGGAATCTGAAGCCGAGCAAAGAGTACGTGGATAGTCGAGATGAATCGAAGAAGAAAATATCAGAAATCTATTTTAAAACAGATATAAAACGGATCTGTAGCAGATTTGATGAATATAGTATCAGCCGTGTATCAATTGTGGAGCTTTCGTTGGCAGAAAATAAGGATCGGATCTTATCGATTCTTCCGATCTAACATTCTTATGTATATAAAACACAAAGTTGAGAGCATGAGGTAGATAGCTAGAGATATATAGATAGGCATTTTGTGAGTGAGAAAGAATGTAATCAGTGTAGATACCGTGACTAAGGCTGCAATGCCTTAGATATATTGTGTTTTGTATATAATCGAAATTATATTCTATGTCGATTTCTGGATGTCGAGCTATGGGTTTTTTGTAGTTTAAATCTGCGAGTTAAATTCTATGTTGTAAACTTGTTGATCCACCATCGATCAGTCATAGGATCGATGGAGATCCAAAATAATGTTTAATTGTTCTTTTGAATAGCGTTGGTGTCAATGCAGAAAGAAGAGCATTGAATTGAATGCAGCTATGATGCGTGGTTGTCAGTTCGACGATGGAGAAGTCCAATCAACATAGGGGTGTAGTCAATTATAAATCAGTTTTAATGTGAATCGGTCCAAGAGTTGAATCGGCGTTGTGTAATCAGATCGAAATAAAAGTAAATGGATCGCATTGGATCGGCGTTCTGTCTGGTCTTCGATTCCGAAATGATCAGATCGGAGGAGAACGTATTGAATCGGTATTGGATCGGGAGGTAGGAGATTTGGATTGGAGCAGATTTTACATGGTGCTGCATAATTGCCTTATGCATGGCGTGGGGTATTAATACTTCACATATATATTGTTTTATATTGTTTATCTCCCATGTGTGGATGTTTGATTTTAATGAATACGCACGGTTGTAATTTAAAAAGTTATATTAGAAGGCTTCCAAAGAGACTTGTGGGCCCATAACCCACAGGACCAGGCTCAAATTTTTACATAGAAAGGGATTTTGGGAAATACCCCAGATTTATTTTCATCAAGTGGTATCAGAGCAGGGAAAGTTTCCTGCGAGGAGAAGGATTCCAGAGAGAAGAAGAAGCCGGACGTATAGTTGTGCTAAAGCTGGCGAGTTTGTGGTCTTACCGTCGTGCAGATGGCGGCAGCGGAAGGTGAGAAGATTTGCATCAACCTAGAGCAAGGTGTGCTCAATTGGTTCCAGAGGAGAGAACCAAAAGGATGCCAAAAGACCGAGTGCGGAGGACTTGGTGAGGTATCGTGTAACAGAAGGAGACTGTTACTGCAGAGGTTGGTTGCAGCTCACAGAAGATCATAAAGGCAGTTCCACTGAAGAGATACAGTGGGTAGAATTGCTTAGAGGAAGTATATATTACTAGGAGGTCATCAATATCTTTTACCTCGGGAGTCTGATGCAGGAGCATCTTACCCTTTTTTAATTCGAAGAGGAATCTGAAGCCGAGCGAAGAGTACGTGGATAGTCGAGCTGAATCGAAGGAGAAAATATGGGAAATCTATTTTAAAACAGATATAAAATGGATCTGAAGCGGATTTGATGAATATAGTATCAGCCGTGTATCAATTGTGGAGCTTTCGTTGGCAGAAAATAAGGATCGGATCTTATCGATTCTTCCGATCTAACATTCTTATGTATATAAAACACAGAGTTGAGAGCATGAGGTAGATAGCTAGAGATATATAGATAGGCATTTTGTGAGTGAGAAAGAATGTAATCGGTGTAGATACCGTGACTAAGGCTGCAATGCCTTAGATATATTGTGTTTTGTATATAATCGAAATTATATTCTATGTCGATTTCTAGATGTCGAGCTATGGGTTTTTTGTAGTTTAAATCTGCGAGTTAAATTCTATGTTGTAAACTTGTTGATCCACCATCGATCAGTCATAGGATCGATGGAGATCCAAAATAATGTTTAATTGTTCTGTTGAATAGCGTTGGTGTCAATGCAGAAAGAAGAGCATTGAATTGAATGCAGCTATGATGTGTGGTTGTCAGTTCGACGATGGAGAAGTCCAGTCAACATAGGGGTGTAGTCAATTATAAATTAGTTTTAATGTGAATCGGTCCAAGAGTTGAATCGGCGTTGTGTAATCAGATCGAAATAAAAGTAAATGGATCACATTGGATCGGCGTTCTGTCTGGTCTTCGATTCCGAAATGATCAGATCGGAGGAGAACGTATTGAATCGGTATTGGATCGGGAGGTAGGAGATTTGGATTGGAGCAGATTTTACATGGTGCTGCATAATTGCCTTATGTGTGGCGTGGGGTATTAATACTTCACATATATATTGTTTTATATTGTTTATCTCCCATGTGTGGATGTTTGATTTTAATGAATACGCACGGTTGTAATTTAAAAAGTTATATTAGAAGGCTTCCGAAGATACTTGTGGGCCCATAACCCACAGGCCCAGGCTCGAATTTTTACATAGAAAGGGATTTGGGAAATACCCCAGATTTATTTTCATCAAGTGGTATCAGAGCAGGGAAAGTTTCCTGCGAGGAGAAGGATTCCAGAGAGAAGAAGAAGCCGGACGTATAGTTGTGCTAAAGCTGGCGAGTTTGTGGTCTTACCGTCGTGCAGATGGCGGCAGTGGAAGGTGAGAAGATTTGCATCAACCTAGAGCAAGGTGTGCTCAATTGGTTCCAGAGGAGAGAACCAAAAGGATGCCAAAAGACCGAGTGCGGAGGACTTGGTGAGGTATCGTGTAACAGAAGGAGACTGTTACTACAGAGGTTGGTTGCAGCTCACAGAAGATCATAAAGGCAGTTCCACTGAAGAGATACAGTGGGTAGAATTGCTTAGAGGAAGTATATATTACTAGGAGGTCATCAATATCTTTTACCTCGGGAGTCTGATGCAGGAGCATCTTACCCTTTTTTAATTCGAAGAGGAATCTGAAGCCGAGCGAAGAGTACGTGGATAGTCGAGCTGAATCGAAGGAGAAAATATGGGAAATCTATTTTAAAATAGATATAAAACGGATCTGAAGCGGATTTGATGAATATAGTATCAGCCGTGTATCAATTGTGGAGCTTTCGTTGGCAGAAAATAAGGATCGGATCTTATCGATTCTTCCGATCTAACATTCTATGTATATAAAACACAGAGTTGAGAGCATGAGGTAGATAGCTAGAGATATATAGATAGGCATTTTGTGAGTGAGAAAGAATGTAATCGGTGTAGATACCGTGACTAAGGCTACAATGCCTTAGATGTATTGTGTTTTGTATATAATCGAAATTATATTCTATGTCGATTTCTGGATGTCGAGCTATGGGTTTTTTGTAGTTTAAATCTGCGAGTTAAATTCTATGTTGTAAACTTGTTGATCCACCATCGATCAGTCATAGGATCGATGGAGATCCAAAATAATGTTTAATTGTTCTGTTGAATAGCGTTGGTGTCAATGCAGAAAGAAGAGCATTGAATTGAATGCAGCTATGATGCGTGGTTGTCAGTTCGACGATGGAGAAGTCCAGTAGGGGTGTAGTCAATTATAAATCAGTTTTAATGTGAATCGGTCCAAGAGTTGAATCGGCGTTGTGTAATCAGATCGAAATAAAAGTAAATGGATCGCATTGGATCGGCGTTCTGTCTGGTCTTCGATTCCGAAATGATCAGATCGGAGGAGAACGTATTGAATCGGTATTGGATCGGGAGGTAGGAGATTTGGATTGGAGCAGATTTTACATGGTGCTGCATAATTGCCTTATGTGTGGCTTGGGGTATTAATACTTCACATATATATTGTTTTATATTGTTTATCTCCCATGTGTGGATGTTTGATTTTAATGAATATGCACGGTTGTAATTTAAAAAGTTATATTAGAAGGCTTCCGAAGAGACTTGTGGGCCCATAACCCACAGGCCCAGGCTCGAATTCTTACATAGAAAGGGATTTTGGGAAATACCCCAGATTTATTTTCATCACTTGTGTTGTCTAATAACAAAATGCGATCACAGTCACCATGGTCGTAATTTGTTTTTGGTATAATTTGGAAATTTGTCAGTGCAATTCCTTTTCCTAGTAAGATCTTTTGGTTATCTTTTTCGATGAGTTCATTTGGAACAACCAATGTCACTGTCATTAATCCCTGCTGATTAGTTAGATCTACATGCAATATTTGACGATTTTTTTGTGCTTTGTCAAGAAATGTGTTGTACACAACCATTACATCACCATGGAATAATTTTCGAGTTTTTCGGATGTTTAATTCTTCAATTGGTATTGGAATTGTCGATGGTGCATTTGAACTGTGTACATATGAAGCAAATTAGAGTCAATTACAAAGAAACAATGTTGATGTGTATTTTACAATGTGACAAGTGGAAATAAGTGATGGGCATGGCTTGACTTTCCTTGTTGCTTCTTTTGTTAGTTGTTTTCCTTGCTCCAATGTTGTGTTGATTTGTTGTTCAAGGCTACAAGTTATTTGTTTCATTTCAAATGATAATGATTGGAAAATGGAACTAGTGATATTGGAGACATGAAAAGGAATTATATATATATATATATATGATGAATTGATATTTTGAATAGTATATGTATATACTTGCCTCTTGCGTTTTTGGTCGTTGTAGCTTTGATCCATTTTAGTTGTATAAGAGAAAAGGAAGTTTACCTTTCTGTTGACAACCCAACATTTGTGGACATAAGTGCTTCAAGATGTGCTTCTACAATAATCCCACAAAGCAACTACGATATTACATAGCTTATCCAAGGGGTGAGGATATCTTTTCCTATATGCAATTTTTTTGAAAGATAGATTGTGGAGACATAGAGTCGAGTCATTCTTTTGTCGTTCATCATCTACCTACAAATACAAGTATCCATTGGTTTCAAAACAAACTTAACAAGTTCTTGGAACTGATGAATGTCTAAAGACGTTAGCAAGCCTCCCAAAACTTTCATCCCAAAGGAGGAGACTGAGATAGAGGGACGGACACCCATTTCCATTATGCATTAGTTTCAAGGGGATGAGGTCAGGTGCATCACTTAGGAAATTCTGTTGAAATAACTACCCCTCGAGAATCGAACCTGGAAGCTTTGCCGAAGAAAATCAGCAGATCATGTCTTAAAGCACAGGTTCAACATAATTGCAAATTAAAATATATTAATGTTGACAAATGTCCAATATATGTTAATGGAATTGGAGGATACAGGCTAGCAATAACAGCAACAGAAACTCCTAAAAGATGCATTATATTTAACAAATGAAAAGTAAAGAAAGAGGTTTGAAAGAATAACTAACTAAGAAAATAGTGCCAAGAAGATATAATGGAACAAAAGGAATTAAAAAGAGAAATTGACGGTATTTACAGTCTCAAGGAAAAAAAAACTAATTTTGATTTGAATCTATTGCAACAAATTTCAAGAGAAGCTAGGTACATACCTAAGTCCAATTTGAATTTGTTGCAACTATTTTAAGGAGAAGCTAGGTTACATACCAAGAGAAAAAAACCACCGATACGCAAAAAGCGGAGCAACGTTGAACAATGGGACGCCTAAGACTCTGGACAGAATGAACAATGCAACAAAACGCAAGGGAAAGAAACTCTTAACTCAATCTAACTTTAAATGTCTCATGCACCAATACTTTAAATGCCCAAGGACCGATTTCATTGTTGCGCATAGATTTTCATTGTTTCTTACGGTTCGAAAGTTCTAAAATTAACTGCAACATTTAATATACCAAAATATTGTTTTTATGAAATTGCCTTAGGTGAGAAAAAACCTAATTGCAGATAACTGATGTGCATTTTACATCCCTAGTGTTTAATTACAAATAAGTAATGTGTGCATTCCACAACACTGGTGGTGGGAGTGAGTTATCAGATAATATAACTGAACAGAAAACACAACAGCACAGAGGAAACAAATTTTAAACAGGGGAAAGAAAGTTAAAATCAGCAAACTAAACATAAGAAAACTAGAGAGGAAACAAGAAAACCAAAGAGAAAAAAAAAGGCACAAATATTGTAGGAAGCCATACCTTCAATCAGTTGCGAAGATGATACAAATGGTCTTTCAAGTTCCTGCTACCTCTATTTTCTGTTGATACCAGTCAATGTCAGTTACCTCCACTACCTGCTACAGGAGTTCTAGTTCTTTACTGATCTACCTCTGTTCTTCTAGCAATTTTTTTCCATTAAGAAGGTTATAAATTCTGATATGCATTTAATCACAGATTTTCCAAAAGGACAAGTTGTAGCTGAAATCCATCTTGATGTTGGAACATAATTCGCAATAAAGATAACCTAAAATGGGCAATTTGTATTGTAGACATCTCCATAAGACTATCCTATGGGCTACCACCGAGGAGCATGAGTGAATTGATTACCTCGAAAATTCTAACACCGTGATGGAGAATAGAGGCAACAAAAAGCATTTAGTTAGTGAACTCATTACCTCGAAATGTTGAAATCCATCTTGACACTGGGTTTGAATGACGACAATGAAAATTAAGTGCCTCTACATTGCAGATTCAATAAATATAATTTTTATATTTTATATAAAACAATTAATTGTACTTAAGTTTATAATAAGAAGTAATAAATTCTATTGTATATAAAGTCTATGTATATTTAAATAGGTAGTTATTAAAAGATATATTTATTTATTTGTAAATAGTTATAAAAAATATTTACAATAACATGTCATGTCACTTATCATTTTGTACATGGTCTAAATGGGGTCTCATTATTTAATGAGTAATTTTAAGTAATGATTGCTAAATAAGAGCCCCTCTCTTTTGCACCAATCAAAAATTAGATAAATTTAATTTAATAATTGTAAAAAATAAAATATTTATAAGTTCTAATGTTCACTTTATATGTTTTTCAAAAAAAATTGTCAACATGGATTTAATTGAATCGTCAACGCATTTTTGAATATGTTATACCCTAGCGTGTGCCAGGGATAATAAGTGAAATATCTTAATATTCAGGTTTTTTGGTCACATAGTCCATAAGAGATGATTGGACTTGCACCCACTAGTATGAAATACATGGGAAACTTGGTCGGGTGGTGCAATGTGCATGGAAGATGAATATCATGGTTGCATAGTCTTTGATCTTAGCTATATTTTAATTGTTTGTAGGGGTTATGGTATATGCTTAATGATAGCTAAAGCATAAATGATTATGTTAGCTAGTTGCACATATTTTCTTGTGCGAATGAGGGTTTTTGAAAGTGTTTAGGATTTTTTTTAATTTACATTAGTTTGAAGACATTAAATCACATCCTGGGGATTTGGAATCTAGATGACTATATTGAGGTGGAGGGGTAACACTTAGAGTTAACCCTACACTATATTCATTTTTTATTAGGTTGACATTCTCAAGTGAGGTATTGGACTTAAAGATGACTCTTTAGTGGTGAGCATCATCGAAGAACCCTATGGATCCATTTTATTATCCAAATACAACAAATATAGAGAATACATGGCTAATAAAGGGGTTTGTGTTAGTGTGTGGATGATTCATTATGCACTATATCTAAGGATGGGTGAGTCCTTTACAACTTATCACGTATATTGTAGAGCATTATATTTGATGGAGATATGTATGGGAGGAGATATTTTTAATTGGGCACTCATAGTGTTGCAGTATGTGCTTTACCAGCTAAGGGAGTGTTAAACATGCGGGCATGGTCAACTTGATTTTATGAATGTGCTCAATTTAATTGCTGAAGAAAACTAGTCTTAGTCTTCATAGTTGTGTCTGAGTCATAATGAAATATATTTGTCAAGATAAAGAAAAAGAAATTTTATTATGAAAGAAAATTATTTATTAAGCATGAGTTTTATGCTTTGTTTATTTGTTTCTAGGTCAAAGCCTCCATAGTAGGCTTCTAGGGTTTACGTCTTGAGTCCTAGTCCTTGTCATCATTTAATATACCCTTCCCAGACTTTTTATAGCAAGAAATAAAAATTATTTTGATGAAAAATGAATCATTTAGGCCTCCTCCAATAAGCTAGCCTCAAGGAAGACAAGTCAAACTAATTGGGAGCTAGAATCCACTATATAAAGGCATTAACTCAACCTCATTTGGAGTACAAGAAAAGAAAGATGGATCTGCAGTAGTTGGAGAAGAAAACCCTAGCAAAGAAGAAGGAGACACTTGTCAAGAAAAAAGAACCAAAATTTCTCTTGGTTCTACCACACGTGCGAGTTTTTGGGTTGTATTTGGAGGGCTCAAATTTCATATTTGTAGTAGGGCCAAAATTTTGGAAGTTGGAGGCCGAAAATATGTGTTGTAGCTAGGTTTAAGTTGGTTGACAAAAAGAGACTACTCCAGTTTTCATAATCATCTTGGAAGGTTGAATTGGTGGAGTGATAAAGGTCTTTTGGTCTAGTCAAAGGTCTTTGTTTCTCTCAATTTGATTTGAATCTACTAATGGAAGAGTTTGACTGGGTTTTCCCCTTCATAGGGTTTTAAGCCTAGATGAGTGCCTACTTCGGGTGTCATTGATCTTCATGCTTTTGATTTGATGATTACGTGATTATAAGAAGATAAATAAGAACATCAAGAAATCTAATAAGAATAAAAAAACTCATAAGAAATTGTCAATATAAGAAAAAAATTGCCTTTCTGATTTTCTAACATGCTATCAAAGTTGAGGTAAAAGAAGAGAAAATATATCTTGAAGATCTATTTAAAGAAGGAAAGATCAAAAAAAGACAAGATCATAAGAGGAAGGTTTATTTAAGGGAAGAATATACATTTATAAAATATATGGAAACTTCAATGAAGACAAAGAATAAGCTAGAAGGAGCCGCCAACTATAGAGCATGGATGAAAAGAATGGATCTCATCCTTGGAAAACACTAAGTATTGGAATTTGTTCAAGGAAAGGTGAAGGAACCTGCAAATAATGCAGGAAAGGAAAAATATAAGGAGACATGCATCATGGTTATGAATCTAATTGTAGATGGAGTAAAAGAAAACCTAATTCCTTATATATCCAATATAGACACTGCAAAAGGGATGTATAAATCTCTCTCCAAACTATTCACTACCAAGAACATTGGACAAATTGCTAATCTCAAGAATGAACTAAGAACAATGAAGATGACAAAAGATGATATTGTATCTTCATATTTTGTGAGGTTTTCCCGAATAAGAGATGAGCTCCAAGCCATTGATGAGATCATTCCAAACAAAGAACTTGTGATTGTTTATCTACTAGGTCAACCAAAATCATGGAGCTTCTTTGCATCTGAAAATAGTAGTTGGAAAGAAACAACATCCTTTGCATAAATGTGGAATGCATTCAGTTAAGAAGAAGCTTGCATCTCATTAGAAAATAATAAGAAGGAATAATATGAGGAAAACACTTCAAATGCATATTCTTCTCACTACAAGAAAAGGGGAGGAATAAAGAAGTTTAAAGGGCCAATGAAGAAAATTGACCTACCTAAAGTAAAATGTTAACATTGACATAAGATGGGACATTATAAAAATAAATGTCTAGAAAATCCTAGGAACTAGGGAACATGCAACAGTTGTTGATGAAGCTCCACCCAAGAAGAACAAGGCCAAAGAATTTGAGGTCAATGAATTGTACTATTAAGTCTTTCCTTGCATATACTTCTAGATTATTTTTTAATTTTTGTAAAAAAATTCTTTTTTTGTTTTGATCTAATATGTTTTCTTAGAATATTTTTGAATTATTTTGATAAGTTGAAGGTATCCCTCAAGAATATTAAAGAAATGTAAATTAAGAGTGATTCTCCATCATTTCACCAAAAATATAAGTATATTGTTCTTTGTCTCCTCTTTCATGTTTGATTTCCTCCACACTTCAATATTTGTTTATATTATATACTCATAATACTTTCTTTGCATTTTCCTTGGTAGGAAACCTTGCAGAATACACCAAGGTTGTGAAAGAAACGTCCAGGGAAAGGCTTGAATCATGAAAGAAACTCTATTGCAAAGGAAAACCTTCATAAAAATGATCATGTCCTACAAGGTTTGTTAAAGAACTCAAGGTATGTTTTAAACTGCAAGTTTTGTTTCAAAATATTCTTTATATAAGAACGTGTGATATCTTCATTTAAAATTTTCTTTGTATTACTAACTCTCTTATGTCTAGGGTTTGAATCATAAATATTCTTGTTAGGGTGATTAATTGCTAGATTGAATTTACTCTTATCATTCTATCTCTTGTCATTTTGCTTTGATAACACTATCACCTTAGGGTTCACTATAAAACTCTATCCTTTTGATGCTTAAGGTATGCTAATGATGAAACCCTAATATTATTAGGGTTTATTGATAAAGTTTAGATCTCTTGTCAAAAATCCTACTCTCTTGATGTTTAGGGTTTTGGTAATTTTATGGTAAAACCATAGCCTTTTCAGGTTTATTGTTAATGTCTAGATACCCTAATTTTCTGAGGGTTTGGTAAGTTAATGTTTATGACAAAATGCTTATAATAATATAAAAACCTAGAAATGGATCTCTAGGTGTATGTTCTTCCATATAATTGAAACCCTAACCTAGTCAAAATTTGTTCTATATCTAATTTTGGGGTTGATGTTTGTATCTAGGGTTTACGATAAAACCCTAACATGAGAGTGATATAAGTTTCTAGGAAAAAATAATGGAACCCTAGAGATGAAATGCTAGTATTCTAACTTGATTGTTGATAATCATGATTTAGTTTTATTAAGGAAATCTAGGGTTTGTAACAAAAACCTAGTAGAAATTGATATTCTAAGGCATGTTAATGAAACCCTAGAAGTATAATGGTTTCAACTACTGATATGATTTAGTTTTGGTCTAGGGTTTTGTTCAAAACCCTAGTAAATGTTGTTTCAAGTGTAATGGATGTAACTCTTGATTGATTATAAAACCTAAATAGGTTTAGGTCTTGAATGTCTAAAATCATTTTTATTATGCTCCTATTATAATGACATGCTAACCGTATCTCAATAAAGTTGATTTCATGCTCTTGTACATATATATTTTTGTTTGCTTGTACTTCTTAAAAGTTTACATATACAAAATATTCAAGATGATGAAAATTCTTACCTCATATTTGATGATAATTTGATGATGTTGTTGAGAATAATGGAAAGAGGGAGATGTGAGAACCTCGATGAAATTAAAATTCAATAGATGATCTTGTTTCCATGTGAAGGAATGATGAAGTTTTGGAAGGTTCTAATTCTATGATTAATTGTTGATGCAAAAAGGAAGAGCCTATGTGACTGGAAGAATAAGATAGTTGATAGACTTGTCCCCTAGTTACTTGGATAAAGGAAAGTGTATATCTACCTAGATGAGAGAGGTATTGAAGAGAAGTGAATGACTTGATGAAAATACCATGTGGATGTTTGAAATAAGAGAATAGCTAAAGCAATGTTGATGGTTATGCGTGATTGATAAATTTATATGTTTTTGGAAGAAGTGTTGAGGCTGAGATTGGTGTTGCTCGAAAATATTCTGACTAGATGATGTGTTTGGTATGATGATTACCTAAGGAACATCAGTATATTTGAATATCCCAAAGGTTTTTTTTCAACTTGTATATATATTTGAAATTTTATTGGTAATTGAGGTTGTGATTGTACATGTTAATCTCTCCATAAAAGGATTGAACATTTTTAAGCATGTTGGAACTGATGGACATATCTTATTTAGTTTATATGGAGAAATGAATCTTCTTGGGGAAACAAGACACTTGTGAGGAAAGTTTGTATCCCTGTGACAATGTCTAGATCCAAAAATAGGGAGAGTGGCATTAGTCTTGGAGCTCCGACCTTGGATAGCCACCTAGATCCTTGGGTTGGAAAACACCTAGAGTGGCTAAAGCTTGGAAAACACCTTAATCCCACCCAATTAGATATCTTGGTCAAGTATCTAATATGTAGCACTACATGTTCTATGTCTCTTCATATAGCGCATCATTTTGGTATCTTCAATGTACCTATGTATATATGTAAATACCTCCATCAGTAAGAAGTATTGTTGAAGAATTTTACTAGTGTTGGTCTTCATAATTGTATTTGAGTCATAATGAAATATATTTGTCAAGAGAAAGAAAATTAAATTTTATTATGAAAGAAAATATTTTATTAAGCATGGGTTCCATGATTTGTTTATTTGTTTCTAGGTGAAAACCTCCATTATATGTTGCTGCAGTTTATGTCTTGAGTCATGGTCCTTGTCATCATTTAATAGACCCTTCTTGGGCTTTGTATATCAAGGAATAAAAATTATTTTGATGAAAAATGAGTCGTTTAGGCCTCCTCCACCATGTCGTCCGCAAAGAAGACAAGTCAGCCTAATTAGGAGCCAGAATCCACTATATAAAGGCATCAACGCGACCTCATTTGGAGTACAAGACAAGAAAGTTTGATCTACATTAGATGAAGAAGAAAAATGAGAGTGAAATACCTAAGCAAAAGGAAAAAACATATCAATTGATCCGATAATCACCCTATGAGTGACCTTAGTTAAAGATTTATTAAATGAAGGTATTCCATACTCATATGTTGGTGTGTGTGTCTATGTTATTTAAGCAATGTATCGATCAGATTGCAAATACATAGACACTTGAAATGGAAAGTAGCAGAGAAATACAGTAAGCAAATACAAGAACACAAGAAATTAATAAAGAGTTCACCCTATCCTCCAGGGCTACATCTCCTGTCCAACTCTTAATGGTGACCTTCTTTTATTGTGTCTTGAAGCAAAGAATTACAATGAAGGAGCTCAATATGAGTCTCCTGAAACAGATTGGCTTGGCAGGGTGGATCTTGGATTCCCCAAACCACTAGAGTACACAGACTCTTTTCCTTGCCAGCTCTTTGACCTCTCTGGTCTGACAGATCTTCTCAAGGATGGATTGAATCTCTTAAGCTCTCTGGTGCTCGACGTTGCCTTTGGTCAGCTCAACCCTCTGTCTTCTTTCTGATTTTTGCTTCACTGGTTCTTCTCTTCTCTGTTTTCTGTCTTCGGTGTTCCTCTCTCAGGGTCCTTTATGTTCTCTGTTCATGGCTTTAAAGCCATTCAGGCTCATGGCGGTTCGATTCCTCTTCCAACTTCGTTAGATCACCTGCTACAGTTGTGCTTTGAGTTCCCTGTCTTGGCGTCATCATCAGATTCACATGGAGCAATCACTTGTCCTCCTGTGAACTGCGCTAGCTTGCCTCGTCAGTTCGTTTCTTCAGTTACATTATGGAATGAGTCATTTGCCACCTTGGCAGCCAATTCAGACTTCAAATTATTTCATATTGCAGCTTAATCCACCGTCAATTCCATCTTCTCCATTGGGCGTGATCTCAGCCGTTAGATCTGGAGCCCCTAGATCCAACGCCATCCGCTCCTTTCACGCGGTGGACTTGCTCGACCGTTAACATGCGATGAGCAACGGTTTTCTTTGTCCTCTGCTTGCCACACATTGGGTGCTGAGTGGAATCACTCCACTTTCATCAAAACTACTTACCACCCATGGATGCCTCCGATCAATACCGCTGGTTTTGGAGTGTGGGTCCTGCCTTTGCCTTTAGCATTTTTCCCCATGGTTTTCCCGGCTCTCATGCAGCCGAGCACTCAAGGCTTGCCCCATTTTGAGGGTTTTCGCCCAGTGATGCGTGATTAGCGCTAATCACGCATAAAAACTCCCTCTGTTTCCCGACTTGAGCCTCCCAGGGGCTAATTTTGCCTCTCACACAGTCTCCATGGGCCTCGGTCAACGTGCTTTGACCGAAGTCCTCATTGTTCCATGTTAGCTACCAACTGCCACTGGTTTAGAGGTGTTTTTGATCACTGCTCTCAATTCTTTGAAGTCTGTCCCGACTTGGTACAACCATGGTTCTTTCGATTATTCTTCATGGATCCAATTCGGATCACGACTTTCCCACTGAAAAGCTTTTGGACTACCAAAAGTTGGTTCTCAAGCATCAACTAAGTGAGGGTACTGTTGCCTCACTTGTCAATCTCGATCCACTTTGCACTGCTCGGCTTTGAACCTTTGAGCCCAATTCTGAGGTACTCAACATCTCCTCTACATGTTGTCCTCACCTTCCTGTCCAACACTATGTCTTCCTACAATTCATCAAGATATTCAGGTAGCAGGTCATCAATAGAAGGCAACTGATTTTTCTCCTCTGGATCCTCAATCATTGAAGGTTCAAACAATCTCAAGCAATTTGCATTTACGACTGAGTAGATGTGCATGTAAGTTGGTAGATCAAGGCGAAAAGCATTTTTACCAATCTTCTCAAGTATTTTGAAGGGTCCATACCTGATAGGCTTTAGCTTGTTACCTTCACCTTGCATCCTGTCCTTGCTGATATACAACCAAACCTGGTCTCCAACTTGAAAACTATGCTCCATCTGATGCTTGTCATGCCTAGTCTTGTATCTAGCTTGGCTCTTTTCCAGTTGTTCCTGTACTTCCTGGTGGATCTCTTGGATCTGTTCAATGAACCTAGTTGTCTTGTCCACATCACTGTGTCCATCAACTGTGTTATCTTTACCAAAGATAAAATCCAAAGGATACCTTGGTGTGAAACCAAAACAGGTTTCAAAAGGATATCTCTATGTAGAAGAGTGTTTTTCTCTGTTGTAAGCATGCTGCACATAACACAAATGTTCATCCCAAAGCTTAGGATGTTTGCTGCAATATCCTCTGAGTAACTGGATCACTTTCATGTTAACTACTTCTGTCTGGCCATCATTTTGTGGATGAAAAGTTGTGCTTTTCTTTAGTTTGGTGTCCATCAGTTCCCACAGACTTGACCAAAACCTCCCCACAAGTTGGGTGTCTCGATCAGATACAATGGAAGTGGGCCATCCAAAATGAACCCATACATGTTCAAAGAACAGTTTGGCAGTTTGTTCAGCTATAATCTGCTTATTACAAGGTATCAAAATGCACATTTTGCTGAATCTATCCACAACCACATATAGATAATCATGACCTTTTCTAGACTTAGGTAGTCTCCCAACAAAATCCATGGAAACACTTTCCCAAGGGTGAGAAGAAACTGGTAATGGAATGTACAAGCCTAGTTTTCTATTGTTGGGCTTGCTTTTAGCACACATAGTACACCCTCTTACATATCTAGAAACCTTCTCATTCATTTTCGGCTAATAACAAAATCTTTGCAGCTGTGCAATTGTTTTACTTACCCCAAAGTGACTTGATATCAGAGAAGTATGTGCCTCTCTGATTACCTTTACTCTCTCTATTTGTGGAATGCAGAGTTTCCCACAATGATATAAAAGTTGGTCCTTCACATGATAATCCAATTCTTCTACTCGTTTGCCTTGACTCAAAGTTGAATATACATCTTTAGTATATATCTTGAGCATATTGTTCAATGTAACTTTCATGTAGTACATAGTTATGCTTAAGTATAGTAGATGCATTTATAATGGGTCTAGATAACATGTTTGCAACTTTATTATGTATGCCCTTTTTATATCTGATGACTAAATGAAACTGTTGTAGAAACCCGTCCACCTGTAATGTCTTGATTGCTGCAACTTAGTTTGGGAGTGTAGATATTGAAGTGGTTGATGATCAGTATGTATTACTGTCTCTTTGCCCATTAATTAATGTTTCCACTTTTTCACACTCTGAACTAATGCATACAATTCTTTATCATATGTAGGATAGTTAACTACTATAGGATTAAAGGTCTCAAAATGATAACATATGGGTTTACCATGCTGTGTCAACACTGCTACCATGGCATAGTCACTGGCATCTGTTTGTATCTCAAATGGTCTTTGAAGATCAGGCAGTGCTAGTACAAGTGTTGTACTTATATTTTCTTTCAAGGTGT
>APFE031613178.1:25885-62590 GCA_000404065.3 Pinus taeda
CTATTTAATTAATTTAATTAATCAATCAATCTAATTGATTTATAATTTTAATAATTTTCAAATGTTAGTTTATAAAACTAATGTTGCTATAATCCATAGTCATTAGAATAAATTTTATTTTGTTATATTGGTTATTATTAATTAATTTTAAACTATAAGTTTTGTTGCAAAATCTTCTTTATATACGAAGGTGTGATTATTATTCATTTAAAATTTGTTTTGTATTGCTAACTCTCTTATGTCTAGGGTTTTGAATCATAAAGATTCTTGTTAGGGTGATTAATAGCTAGATTGAATATACCCTTCTCATTCTATCTCTTGTCATTTTTCTATGATAAAACCCTAACCTTTGGGTTCACTATAAAACCCTATCCTTTTGATGCTTAGGTTATGCTAATGATGAATCCCTAATATTCTTAGGGTTTATTGATAAAATATAGATCTCTTTTCGAAAATCCTACTCTCTTGATTTTTAGGGTTTTGGTAATGTTATGTTAAAACCCTAGCCTTTTAGCATTTGTTGTTAATGTCTAGAGACTCTAGTTTTCTCAGGGTTTGGTAAATTAGGGTTTATGACATAAACCATTGTAATAATATAAAACCCTAGAAATGGATCTCTGGGTGTATGTGCTTCCTGATAAATGAAACACTAACCTGGTCAAAATTGGTTGTATATCTAATTTTTGAGTTTGATGTTTGTATCTAGGGTTTATGTTAAAACCATAGTGTGAGACTAATATAAATTTCTAGGAAAAAATAAAGGAACCCTAGAGATGAAATGCTAGTATGATAACTTGATTATTGATATTCATGATTTAGTTTTATTACTTAAATCTTGGGTTTGTAACAAAACCCTAGTAAATGTTTTTGCAAGAAGTCCAATGGATGTAAATCTTGTTTGATTATAAAACCTAACTAGGGTTAGGTTTTGAATGTCTAAAATTTTATTTACTATGCTCCTATTATAATGACATGCTAGCCTTATATTGATAAAGTTGACTTCATGCTCGTGTACATATATATTTGTGTTTGGTTGTACTTTTTGTTGAAAGTTTACTGGTACAAAATATTTTAGATGATGAATTTTTTTACCTAATATTAGATGATAATTTGATGATGATGTTGAGCATGGTGGAAAGAGGGAGCCGTGAGAACCTTGATGACATTAAAATTTGGCAGATGGTATTATTTTCATGTGAAGGAATGCTGAATTTTTGGAAATTCTGGCTTCTCTGATGAATTTTTTATGCGAAAAGGAAGAGCATGTGTGACTAGAGTAATAAGATAGTAGGACTTTTCCCCTATTTACTTGCATAAAGGAAAGTTTATGTGTCCCTAGTTGAGAGGGAGCTTGAAGAGAAGTGAAAAAATTGATGAAAAGGCCTTGAGGATCTTTGAAACCCGAGAATAGTGTTAAAATTATGCAACCGTGGTAAAATTCCACTTTGGAAAACTTACTTGATGGAGATAACTATTGCATTGATTTCCTCTTTTTGAGAGGACAAAAATCGACCTAAATATCACTCAAATCAGATAAGGGAAAGTGTAATTATGAAGAAAAATCCACATGTGCATATTAGATAAGGTTGGCCCTAAAGAAAAGTGGACCACCTTGGAAGGCTATAAATACAAGTGACATCTACCTCATTTGGACACCCTCATGAGACAATCTTTTATCTTAGTTTTTGGCTCGCACAGGTCTAAGGCTTTTCTATGGAGCATCAAGTTCACTGTGAGGTGAAATTGCAGGATTTGAAGCTCACATTTCAGATCTATTGTTTTGGGCCATAGTTGCAGGCACAACACAAAAGCATCATGCATATGAATGGAGCCTTCCAGTTGTACATCCAACTCACTATGCATGGGACTCGAAGTTAGGGTTTCTACAATCTAGATCCAACCCTAGTCACTCACTTTCCAGGCTTAAGGGAGAGACTGAGAAACCATAATCACTCACATAACTCCTCCTCCATGAAACCAAGACCTAAAATATTAAATCTCAGTCTTCCAAAGATTTTTCTTAGTGACCATAGGTTTTGGCAGTTGAGTGCAGACACTAGTAGTTCATTATAGACTTTAGAATCATATTTCTGAGTATAAGCATTGTTGGGTTCATTTCATGGATGTTGTAGTTGTTTTGTTGAATTGTTTCATAGATGAAGATATGGATCATTGTACTCTATTTTTTTAAATCATTTTATGATAATATAAGAAGAAGAATAATTTGAAAGTATTTCCCCCATAGTAGGTTTTTCCTTGGTCTTCGACCAATCCTGGTGTCTCTATGTGTGAATTATTTTCTTCTATTGTTCCTTTATGTTCTGCTGCATTGATGATGATGATATTGTTCTTTCTACACATTTGCATATGCTGCTGAATAATGATGTAAATATAAATAATGTTATGATGTTATGGGGTGAACTTAATGTGTTAATGAAGAAATACAATTATCAAAGCAAAAAACAATATATCCCTTTGAAAAATTGACATGGTATCAGAGCCAGGTTGAAGAAAAGTCATGGAGATCACCCCCATGGAGACACCTTTGATGGAAGCAAGAGAAGATAGAGGAGACCTAAACGAATTCTAGGGTTTGAAGATAACCCTAGGAATTTTTTTTTTAGGGTTTGATAGGTATCATGAGGTGAGGGTTTGATAGAAACCTTGTTTTATGGAAAATATTTAAGATATGAAATCTAGAAACCTTAGCATGGTCAGTAATGATGCTCAAGCACTTGTGATAGATTTGATGAAGTCCTAGATGGGACAATATCTAGTAGGCCTGGTTGTTGACAAAGTTGATTGAGATATTGAAGGCAACATCTTAATATGGAAAATGGACATTGATGGATGGAGAGGATCACCTCTCATTGAAGATAAGTATTTATTAACTTATGATTCTCCTTTATGTATTTACTTTTGTTCAAACCTACTGATCTGATAATGGTTTTGAACATTACTTATACTTCTTGCATGAATATTTGAGTATATGGATGTTTCTAACCTCCTTAATGAGATGTGATAAGTGGATCCTTCTTGAGGATCATTTAAGATGAAGGAAAGAAAATCTAGAGCTGGAAACGGTAAGGAGACACCTGATGAAAATATGACAAAGTGTTACAAGTTGCTTATGTAAAATGAAAATATGCATAGGTATTACAATATTACAACATATGCATGGTATATTGTTATTTCAGCTGTAATATTGGATGGAAAGATAAGCCCTAAGGTATGATGAGAATGTTTCCTTCTCAAATGGTTTATTCATGCATATGAAAGTGATTTAGATTCATGGTTATTATGATGAAATGGTGCACTTGATAATGAACAAGTATCTTACTTTCTAGACATAATGAATTTCTTGACTCTATGAACCTGCTTGGAAATATTGATTTCTGATATTGGTATACTTTATGTTTGGCTAACACTTATCCTTTTTGGATATCTTGATCCCATGAAGAATGCCATATCCTTGATTGTAATAGATGGTAACTTGACACTATTTGTTTGTGAAAAGCATGATAGCCATGATAATAGAAGTATAACAATGAGATTGATATTCAGGATCTCTTATTAGCCATGGTTATGTTTTGATATGTTTATTAATTATGTGATATGGTAAAATTGAATGCCCTGACTTGATGGATTGAGTTATGTGACAAATAAGTAATGCATGTGATCATGATACTTGAAGTATAGTCCTATTATCTCTTTGACACTATCCCTTGATGAGAGATTAGTGTCATTATGAATATTCGATGTGGTCTAACTTTATGATCTAGCAGATTTTTTGATGCATGATAGCATTATAGACAGGTGGATGGTGTGATGAAGATGAATGAAGTGGATTCTCATTCAAAGGGAGAAGCTCTCCATAAGATCCCTTCTACTATTGTCATTTGAATTATATACACTTTAATATTCAAGTATGATTTATGGGCAAGAATAGAAAAATATCTAACATTATTGATATTCAACAAAGTTCTGATTTGAGGTGACAGAGTTTTCTCTTACTATAAGCCTCAATCACACAGAAGAAAGCCTACACGTGCGACTATAGCCTCCCAGCCGTGCAGGAAGCAAGCTCAAGGGTTTGACCAAGGAACTAATACATTTATGAGCTAGGGTTTGGCATTTAGGAAGCCACAATCACTCGCATAACATATTTAAGGGTGTGACTGTAATCTCCCAACCACACAAGATAAGGCATATGGGTGTGACTATTCCTGCAGGACACAAAAATGAAGTTTTGTGCATGAAATAATATGTTCACCTAAAGAAAGTTAGTCCTACCGACATGAAGAAGACAACAAAATGTTCTATGAATAGGGAATTTTGAATAACTTCTATAATATGAATATGTTGACTAAACTTTTGTTTTTCAGGTGACCAAGATATGCATATGTCATTATGATTTAAACATTGAGGTTTTTGTTGAAAAAGTATGACTAGATTTGGATGAATGATATAGATGAGCAATGTTTTGAGATTTTGACATGATTTCCGACAATGATTTAGAAATTTGAGTTGATATTGATATATGTTCTAGATTATACATCTCACTATGATAGTGAATTTGGGATTTGACTTGATGAGTAATGGATTGATTTGACTACTAATGGTTTGCCTTGATGACAATGCTATCTGGGCATAGTGAATTTCAATGAATAATATTGGTATTTGATAATGGTTTTGTATTGTCCTCCTTGTTCTTGGTACATTGGTTGAAGTATTGTTGTTATGATTCAGTGTGGAGTAATCTGATAATGAATGGATGGAAGTTGGAATTTGCATAACTTATTCTTGATGTATGCATTTTCACCTAGTGACTTATATTATGACCATGACGATGACTTGATGAACTTTGGTTTGATATTGATTCACAAATGAAAACTTGTTGGCATGAAAATAGATGAAGTGATGACTTGAAGAGATATCTACTTGTCACTTGTTATAAAGATTCTAATATTGTGATATTGTGATGATTTTTTATATTGGTTTTGATCTAGCATCTAAATTTTTATGAGTTGACTTAGTTGATTTGATTGTACAATATTTATTTATGTGAGGTTAAGCATATTGGTTTGGAAAAGTGTTATTTTTGTAGATAGCATTGTATGAAGCAATTTCGTTGATCAAGTTATGTCCGCATTGACATTTATCTAGTGAATCCAAGAAGATGTGTTGATCTAAACCTCTACTTTAGAAGTGTTCCAAGAATGAATTTGATTTTGGTTTTGATTTTATATATTGATGGTCTATTATTGATAGGTAATGAGCCTCTGATGATCTAACTAAGAGGAAGATGGCTTCTGAAGCTCGATACTGAATCATGGCATGATGTATCAATTTTTGAAGTTGGAACATAAAATCTATAATGCAAATCTGTCGAAGAGTTGTTAGAAAGTAGAAATGTAAATCCTTGGACACTCTGATTGAATTTCAAGAAGTTGTAAAGATATATTATTGAAATTGACATGGAAATTCATATTTGGTTGAAGCATTGATGTTTCGTTTGAACACTCATCTGTATATATACATGATCTGCATAGAACCTATGTGAATTCATGATTGGGCCACTTCATATACTTTGAGTTGTGACTAATCATACTTTGAGATACTTGCATGGGATGATCAATTTTGATTTGAGATATTAATTATACAATATGTGACTGAATAGGTGTACTGATAATGATTAGGATCATTATTGATGAGATGAGCACATTTGGGTGTTGCCTTAGTATGATATTTCCATGATATCTTGAATGAGAGGTCTGTAACACGACCAAGGTTGAGTATGATGTTACTAACATGGCTAGATATGTGGCAGGATGAAGAAGCTCCTTAGAGATTCGTATGAAAAAGATTTGGATATGACATGGATACATTATGATGACGAAAAGTGAGAACTGATTGCCAGAAAATCCCACATATAGCTAGGACTAAGTTACCTTCATATATTGAGACAGTGTTGTTGTATGAGACAAACTCAAACTTGTGGTTGACACCTCCTAGAGAGGTAGGATGAATGTGGTATCCTATTTGTGACAGATATGATTATTTTTGTTCTAATATTATATTTAATTTGATATCTTGTATGAAAATGATACACATGTTATTGAGACATGATAGTTACTAGATATGAGTACGATGATATTTTGTTGATCTATAGAGAGCATCATTGATTAAAGACATTGAGCCAGCTCTTCCTCCCCTCTTTGAGATCCCACGGTGTGAAATTGATATGGAGGGCTCCTGGGGTTGATGGAACTCTTGAAAATATGATATCACCCCTATCTGTTACCCATAGGGTTGGTGTAGTAGCTCACCTTATCTCAGTTTTTGCAGAGTATACCCTAGTGAGCATCATACCCGCAAGTAGGACATGTTGGGATTATCCCCCCCATATGGCCAACGGGTTGACGAGTATTGGAGGCATGTGAAAATTACATCTTGGTAAGTCGAGTATCTTGTCCAAGCTTGGATTATGATGTAAGTGTTCTATGACATGAATTTTGAGGGTCATTTCCAGGAATATCATTAGGAAATAGGATGGGTTGAGTAGTATCTCACCTATATCACCTATTTCTCGATATGGAATCGTAGTAGTAGCTCCACCATGAGATTATGGGTTGAGATTGAGCTCCTTGACGTGGTTTGAGGTTGATATGTGCTCCCTGATGATATGATCTCGGATGATGATGTGATTCGTAGATATGACTCCCCACCAAGATTCTGGTAGTAGCCCACTGGCAGAGATTCTGGGTAGTAGCATGTTGTGAGAGATTCTGGGTAGTAGCTGGATGACAGAGATTCTGGGTAGTAGCCCGATGAATAAAGGGTGGTAGCACCATTTTCATTAGGATTCTCAAAAAAATTATATTTCTTAATCCACATTGTTTGAGAAAATCATCCACCTTGTTCATACAATTTTGCTAAATACAAAATACATTCAATATATTTCCCATGTATCGAGACATTCTTGCAAAAGTGATCTGCTAAAATTTTTAATGTCTTTTTAAAATTGGCTTTTAAAATTCTTGGACGTTGAAAATTGTTCCAATATTGAGGGTATACCACACACATGGCCTCCAAAAATTAATTTTGAGGAAACTGTTTTGTTATCTTTGATGATAATGATCTTGAAATTTCTATCAAATTCTCTCTCACTAAAATCACAATATTATCAAATTGGTCTCTTGACACGGGGTGCTCTTTGGAGATTCATCCCATCTTGCTAATATAATGAAAGGGAACCATATACCCACACACTGTGATACATAATATCCCTTTTTCATCAAACATCAAAAAAAATTTCAGTATTTTCTATAGTGATGATCTTACTCCAACTTGTAAACTCTAGACTAGTAAAATACTTTAGCATCATATACAAATTATACAATGCAAGGTGTTGTCACCTACTACACCTTTTTACAATTGTGTAAAGTGATGTCAAATAGTGGCCAAAAAGGGGAGCCGAAGTGAAAAATAGACAAAGAGGAGAGAAAATATCAGAGGCTGAAATCACGAGGAGGAGGCCAAAATCAAAAGCCTAAATTTCAGAACCATAAGGAAAGTTGAAATCTAAAGAGAAGTGTCGAAATTTGGAACCCGATCACATCAGAGCCCGATATTAGGAAGGCTGGCAGGAAGGCATATCGAAGGTGAAATTTTAGAGGATGGTGGTATCATAACTCTTTTAATTCCTTTTGAAAAACTTCTGATGAGAGGGGATTCGATATTTGCTGGCACCCAATCATGGAAAAACAAAAGAACCAAGGGCATAGATCTGGCCAAAGCACCTAAGAGATAAGAAGAAACATTAGAGGTTGAAAGTATCAGAACTATTTCAGAAAAAGCTCCGAAGAAGAGGGCTTCCAATACAAATTGACGCTTGGTCATAAAAATACAAAGGAAACCAACACAAAACCAAAAATGAACACATGGTAGCAGATAGTTGGTTTTGAGAAGCTAACATGGAAGATTACATCATCATGACATGGTGGGACAAGGAAACGTGGCAGGCGATTTTAGCATTTTGGAGGGCCTAAATGGACAAATTTGGGTGACACGTGTCACTACCTAGGAGGTTCCATGTGGAGATTAGTACGTCAACATGGCGTCACTTCATTGGTCTACATTTTGAAGGAAGAGGACATCAAAACTATTTTTAATTCCTTTTGAAAAATTCTGATGAGAGGGGCTTCAATATATGCTAGCACTTGGTAATAAAGACCTAAAAAAACAAGGGCTCGAACCAAGGCCAAGCACCCAATTTAGTTTAATTACTATTGGGAGAACCTCCAATGGAAGGAGATCCGAAATCATGTGGTAGTTGGACACAAATACTCAAGAGAATCAAAGGCGCAAAGTGGGACAAACATCGAGAGCTATGGGCCCATCAAAAGTGGGAATTTTCATAACTCCAAGATTAATTCTCAATTTGAATACTTCCGATGAAGGGGGATTCGATATTATATGGCACCTAGTCACGGGAACTCTAGATAACCAAGGGCTCAGGGAAGATTTAGCACCTAAGCTCTACGAGAAATATCAAAGATGAGAATATCATAACTCTTGTGTAAATTAAAATTCAGAAAAGTTACGATGAAGAGGGGTTCCAATATGTGGCATTGCTCGGTCATGACCATTCAAGGAACCAAAGGAAAAGCATGAATTACAAAGGGAAATAGGCCCCCAACAAAATCCCAAAGGATTTAGCACTCAAGCACTGAGCCTGACGTCATGACACCTCGTCCCATGGGATAAACAAGAAGAGGGCCAATGGAAGAGGATCTTGAAGGCATCAGAACTTATTTTTTTGGAGTGTTATTTCAAATAAAGTTATGAGAATAGACGGCTCCAATATTGTAGTTCCTATGCATTAAGCATTTGGTCATATGCAATGGTCCCATGGTTGAGAAGAAGAAAAGGATCTTAAGCAAGAGGAGCTAAGAATGATCAAAGTTCTATGTTCTCATAACGATATTTTATAATAGTTACGAGATGTATCAGATACAGTATAAACTGAAGTGTATGGAGATGGATGGGTCAACAACTATGTTAGAGAGAATCAATAATGCCACCATAGTTGATCGCTTCCATTTCTGGAAAGGGGAATTCAAGCAGTTAAGGGGAGAAAGAGACATGCATATCAATAGGTAATTTTAGAGGAACACCATGGCAAAGACATGGCCTGATCACAGGCGATCATAGGAATTAGCATGGAGATATTTTTTGTGGCCATCATTTAGTTTTCCCATGTTTTTTATTTTGTAATTTTTTTCATTTTAAAGAAGGAATCACTCTGTTATGTGATCATTTTAATATACACACACCAAGACAGTTAGTCAAGCAGATAGATGTAACTTTAGAAGATATTTTGTAATTTTTGTTCCAAGAGCCCCCTCTCCTTATAATTAGGGGGAATAAAATCATTTTAAATGTTCCAAAATTCTTGTTCCTAAAGGTTTGAAACTTGTCTTTGTAGGTATTCCATGTTTTGTATACAAGAAGAGGTTCCAAATATTGGTTCAATGACTTGTTCATGAGGTTCTAATTCTTATACAAATGTCAACTATGTTGGGCCTATGATATGGACTCCATTTTCAAATATTAATGAATCATATATGGTGATTCCAAGCGAAGTCATGTGTAGTATGTGTTCCCCTCAGTTTGTCTTTCCATGTATGTTTATATTCCTCTGAAATTGTGTAAAGAAGATGATGATTTCACTCTCAAATTATGGATTTAATTATGTTATAGTGTAGAAAATGTACTTGTGCAATTACATACTTACTGGTGTTATACTCTAGCCAACAATACCTATGAGATCACATATTTTCTAAATGTTATTTTCTGATAGAATGTACCTGTGCAAATATAGAGCTAGCGACCTTAAATGTGCTCCACAATTTTTGTATTTTCATCCCCTTAACCTTCCATAGTTCAGTTGGGATTTCTCTCTTATGATTCTATGTTATCCAAGCCTCTGCATTGAATTCCTTTCCTTACTTTCCCTCTCTCCATTTTCACTACAATGACAAATATTAAGTTGCATTTTGCTGTGTATCGGTCACCATATCAGGACATTTATCCTTGGAACGATCATATTTGTTTTCATATACATATGTGTATGTTTAAGTATACCTTGGTGAAGGGTGATTGAACCAAGTTATGAATCAATCTATTTCTAGTTATATTCAATACAAAGTGCAACACAAATGTAAAAAAATCCTCAAAGCACTCCTCTAAGATGTCCTAGGCACTAATCCTTTCCTCAACCTAGGGGTTGTCTCTAGGAGCTACAATTTCTTCTGGTGCCATTACCGAGGAAGGAATTATAATATTTTTTCCTTAGGTACAATAAATTCTAGATTCCCTTTGTTAGGTGAGCAAGGTAAGTGTGGGTTGAAGATCTCTCACATTGGCAACTCCACTATTTGAATCTTATTTTGAGCACCCTGGATTTCTGGAGACCTCATACTCTCTCTGATACAAGCCATAAAAAAAAACCTACCATATTAAACCATGAGAAAATCATATCCCAAGATATTTGGAAAGAGGGAACCACTTTTACTCTAGATTCCACAAGATCATTTCCAAAAATATCATCAACTAGCTCCCAAAAATATGTGATAAACTACCTTGAGTCTACCTAAAAAGTCTTGGAAGATCTTGGAGAACAATGTGTATTGTTCGGGTCATTTCCTTCTAGAGAAAAATATTAAGAAGCTTCTGTTAGTTCACCCCCTTTCCCATTTTGTCCCTCACCTGAAGCTAAAGAAGTTAAATACATCGTTATAAACAATCCCACGTAGAGTGTGAATAGATTCCATCCTAGCTAATCTTGAAGAAATATTCCCCATTGGACTTGGCACAACCCTTGAATGGTATGCCACAAGACTATCTCAAGATATTCCCAAGATTCACAGGGGAAGATGACATTTCAACAAAGAAGCATGTAGAAACTTTTTTGTGCATTTGTAGAAAATATCAATGTAGAACACCTAGATGTGGTTTTAAGAATTTTTGTCCACTCTCTTGATGGGGAAGCCAAGTAATGGTTTAAAGCCCTGCCAAATGCTTCAATCACTACTTGGGGGGAGATGTAAATTTTTTTCATGCACAAATGGGGAGAGAAAAGGGACCATGGGTATATCCTCAATGAATTCAATTCTATGAAGAAAAAAATAATGAAGATGTGTCAGAGTTCATAAAAAGGTTTAGCAAATCATACAATAGTCTCCCTACTTAAATCAAACCTCCACAGGTTGTTGCTAAAGTGGTTTTTGATGGGGCCTTTGAACCAGAATTTGGTTTCACTCTCAGAGAAAGGAAGTTTCGTTGCTTAGACCAAATTCAAATAGATGCTTTAGAAGTTGAAGAAAATTTCACCTCTAATGGGAAGTGGAGAGGGAGAGTTGATCATGGAGATAGGAGAAGGGAAAAGAGGAAGCCAATTCCTCAAACCAGGGAAAGGAAACTCAAGAGTAGAAACTCAAGGAAATGAACAAGCAGATAAGAAACATGTCTAACGAAATTATGACATTGGAGTTAGAAAACAAAAACCATCCTTCGCAAAATCAACCATCTCTTAACTAGAGTTTCAATCCTCGATATAGGAGACCTCCTTTGCAGCTCTTGCAAAGGGAGAGGAGGGAAACACAAGATCACATTCATCCTTCATTGTATTTGGAAGATGATCTAGAGGAAAATATTGAAGAAACAATAGAAGTTTGAGAAAACTAGTTTTCTTCTCTTTGAGAGGGAGAAGATGAAATAGAGTCCAATGAAGTAGAAGGGGATCTTTTGGATGCACTGCTATATGATGGTGAGATTGACAACTACTACAGGAAGTTTGTTGATTTCATGCACGAACAGCTACACCAAGATATATGACCTTAGTTATTCTAGGAAAATATCTAGAATGTAGGACCAAAATAAGGCATCCAATCCTCCAAATCCTACGAAACCAACAGAGAAAGGAAATAAGCCTCACCCAAAAATAAAGAGTCTCTAGTTTCCATTCTCCACCAGCCCAAGGTCTCTAAAACAGAGCAACTACCTTTACCATCCAAATCCATCTGTGAGAAAGAGAAAGAGTCTGTTGATGTTGTCATCACTGATAGAAAATCTTATGCCTTTAGTCTTAAAAAAGAGCTGGAGAAGTCAAAAATATGTGTTCCCTTAACTGAATTGTTGAAACATATGAATTACACAATTCAAGTATCTTAGTTTATGTGTCCATCCACCATAACTCCTTTGCATGATAGTCTAAACCTCCAAGAAGAAAGACCCATGTTTGTATTTGGACCTCATGTTGAGGAACAAGACCCTTCTACTCCCCACTTCTATGTCACTTTAGTGATTCATGAACTTCTCTTACATAACTACATGCTTGACTCAGAAGATTCTCACAATATGATTCCATTGTCTGTTATGGGACAATTGGGGTTGCAAATAACAAGACCATATACAGATCTATATTCTTTTGACTCCAAGAGTGTAAAATGTCTAGGGTTGATTAAATACCTGGTGGCCAATTTGGATTAGATGCCTTGAAGAGGTGTAATGGATATTGTAGCGGATGATATCACCGCGAGGTTTAGTATGCTCTTGTCCAAATCATGGGGATCGAAAATTGGGGGACACATTAAAATGGATTTAACATATGCTTCCATTCCCGTTTTTGGTGGAGGAGAGCATCGATTATATAGAGAAGAGATATTTGTGAAGACAACTACAAAGACTGATTATTCGAATAATGCCCCTATGTATGGTAAAGAGAAATATTTATCCTCTTTGTTGTTATAAGAAGACAATAAAATCATGGGTGGAATGTTCTATCCAAATAGACCAATAATCACTGGAGTGTAGCAAATTATGGAAGCTATACTTTGATGGTGCTTATTCTAGGGAAGGAAATGGGGTAGGTGTGTTATTGGTATCACCAAAAGGTAGCTTGATCCCTCTCTCTTTCAAGCTATAGTTTGAAGCCACAAATAATGTTTCTAAATATGAAGCTTTACTGTTAGGTATGCAAGCTGCCAAAAATCTCAACATTAGGTGCTTAGCAATGTTTGGGGATTCAACTCTGGTGGTGAAACAAATACGAAGTCAATGCCAAACCAAACATCCAAGACTGAAGGACTATGGAAATGAGGTATGGGATCTGATTGAGGACTTTTTATTAGACATTCTTTTCCCATAGATGGAAATTAGATGGTCGATTCCTTAGTTGTAGCTATGAGTAACTTCAATCCTCCTCAAAACCTGTCGCTCATATACAAAATTGAAGTTATATACAAACCTTCAATACTAGAAAATGTTAAGTATTGGTAGGTGTTTGACAATGAGGAACATATCAAATGCTTCATGGAGGTCGTTGGAGAATTCTCAAGCTCAAAGATTGATCAAGAGGAAGAGAAAGTGATAGATGAACATCAAACCAAGTGGGAAGAAACCATTGCAGGGCACAAGATTTTACAATTATAAAGGTAATATTACCCCTAGAGGTTTGATTCCTTTGGAATGATTGTTAAACTCAAATGATATGGCTACCAAGCCAACTGAGAAAGAATTTGAAGAGCAGATGGAAGATTGCAATATTGGTTGAGATCAAGATCCCCAGATAGTTAAGTTGGCCAAAGGAGTTCCTAAGGGAAACAAATGAAGCGACCTAGACCTTTTTAAGTAGTATATGGATGTGTTTTCTTGGTCTTATGATGATTTAAAAACATTTTATACTAATATCATCCAACATAAAATTCTTTTGAAGAGTGGGGCGCTACCATACAAACAAAAGCTTAGGAAGAATAACCCTCTATTACTTCCATCAATTCAGAAAGAGGTGAGGAAGTTTCTCCAAGATAAAATTATCATACCTTTGAGGTATTCAGATTGGGTGGAAAATCTAGTTCCTATCAGGAAGAATAATAGGGAAATAAGGTTGTGTATTGACTTTAGGAATCTAAACAAGGATTCACTAAATGATAATTACCCTTTGACTAAAATGGACTGCAATATGCAAAAGGTGGTGGGTATGCCCGTATTTATATGGTGGATGGTTTTTCTGGATACAATCAAGTAGTTTTGCATCCTGGGGATCAAAATAAAACTGCGTTCACCATGTCTTGGGGAACATTTATGTATGCCAGAATTCCCTTCGGCCTCATTAATGCAGGAGCCAATTTTGAGAGAGCAATGGATATAACGTTTCTCAGAGAAAAAGATAATTTTGTGGTAATTTAGCTACATGACATCACTATTTAAAAAAAATAGATGAGGATAATATTCAACATCTATGACTCACTTTTGAGAAATGCAGAAAATATGGCTTGCCTTTAAATCCTAAGAAGTCTCAGTTTTCTCTAAGTGAGGGAACGTTGCTTAGAAACATCGTGGAAATAGAGGGGGTTAAGATAGATCCCAAGAGGGTGTAATCCATAAAAAAAAATCCCATTACCAAGAAATGAGCAAGAAATCCAAACTTTCTTGGGCAGAATCAACTTTTTGAGGAGGTTCGTACCAAATTATGCTAAGATAATTAAATAAGTTACAGGGATGTTGAAGAAGGATAGGAATGGACTACAAAATCTTGGGAGTCATTCTCGAGGATAAAAAGGGCCATTGCAAAAGCTCATGTATTAGTCAGGCCTGACTATAAAAAACCATTTTTCATTTTCTCTTTTTCTTCTCCTCATACAGTGGTTGTTTTCTTATTATAAACAAAAAAATGAAGGACATGAGAAACCAATAATTCAACTATGTGCTACGGATGTTGAGCTAACCTATAGCATTATGAAGAAGTAGGCTTATGCCTTGGTCAAGGCCCTGAAGAACTTCAAAATATATTTCCTACAATCAATCATCACAACTTGTGTTCCTACAACTGTTGTGAACGACATTCTGGTACAAGGGGATAGTGAGGGAAAAAGAGGTAAATGGATTGCTAAAATCCAAAAATACGACCTAGAGATCAAACAAGAAGCTGATCAAGGGGCAGGGATTAGCTAAAATATTGTTTGAATCAAACTCTCAAGCCTTGGGTATAAATTTACTGAAAGAGGAAGGAGAAAGCCGAAGAGAAGAGGCGCAGAATAAGGTCAAGACTGCAAAATCTAAAATCCAAATGAAGTACCTCATGTCTCCCTGGTATAAACATATAATCCACTATTTACTTTTTCTGAGTTGTCGAATCAATTTTCATAAAGTTAAATAGAGGGATTTGAGGCTACAAGCCCATAAATTCATCATTTCAAATGGCCAGCTGTATTGGAAAGAACCAATCGTGATTTTTCTTTTATGCTTGATTGAAGAAGAGATCCATAAAGTGATGGATGAGTTCCATAATTATGTGTGGGGGGGATATTATAGTTGAAGAACTACAACCCATAAAATTCTCAAAGAAGGCTTCTATTGGCCCAAGTGTTTTGGTGAGGTACATGCATATGTCCAAGCCTGTGAGAAGTGCCAAATCTTTGTTGAAAGGAAGAAATTCACACCTTTTCCTTTAATCCCGATTTTTGTCAAAGAACCTTTGAGGAAGTTAGGGTTAGACTTTATTGGGGAAGTACACCCACCCTCTAGCGGTCATCACAAATAGATTCTTACGACCACCGATTAATTCACTAAGTGGGTGGAAGCAATCCCAACTAGAAATACAACCGATGTCATGGTTATAAAATTGATGGAGTAGAATATCCTTGCTAGGTTTGGTTGCCCAAGTAAGATTATCACTGATAATGCTCAAGTTTTTAAATATGCAAAGTTTTTAAGCTTATGCCAGAATTATAACATCATTGTGGGCCATTCCACTAGCTACTATCCATAAGGCAATGGATTAGTTGAATCATTTAATAAAACCTTGGTAAGGATTCTTAGGAATACAATACCAGAAAATTAGAAAAAATGGGATTCACAGCTAAAGTTTTCTTTATGTGCCAATAGAGTTATTACCAAGGCATAAACTAGGAAATATCCTTTTGAGTTAGTATATGGGAAAGCTACAATTTTCCCTATACAACTAGCAATGTTAGTGGCCAAAATTCTATAGGATGTTGATGAAGAGCCAAATTCTCTAACCAGGAGGATCAATTAGCTAGTATAAATTCAAGAAACCAGGGAGGAGGTGACTCAAAGTCTGATTCAATATCGGGAAAAGATAAAGGTTATGTTTGATGAAAAAGAAAAACATAACCTTGCAACCAAGGGATTTAGTGCTCAGGTGGGATTTTAGATGAGAAGATAAAGGAAAACATGGAAAATTTGATCCTTTATGGTTTCAACCTTTCAAGATTGTTGAGGCAAAGGGGAACAATACCTTCTTGGTGAAAAACATGGATGGTGAAGTGTTACACAACATGTTGTCACTGTCCCTGTACTCCCCATTCCTTGATCCTGGAGGACCTCTGCAGTGAACACCACATGCTTTGCCTTCATGCAGAAACTCCCATCATGTCCCTCTTCATAAGCAAATCAATTCCCTTTTCCATCATTTCCCATAAAACTTTTGTTTTTCCCTGTTTACAAGACCAGTGCTAATGGCCCTCGTCTACCCCATGCCAATGTTCAGAGATTAGCACTACTCCTTGCACCGACTGGAGCGACTGATCTGTGTTCCAGTCATACTGGTCCTATTTTGGAAAGTTTTTTAAATTAGAGCTGAAGCTTCCAGCTTTAGAAGCTCCGTAATGGAAGTCTGGTAAATGGTTTGGTCGGATGGGGTCGAGGATGATAATTTGGGCTCATTCCCCTATACTGATGGAACTACCTCAAGGGATAAGTCCTTCTCCCATGAGAAGAGGATCCATATCCCATCCATATTTCCTATATAAAGCTCCCTTCTTCCCAAGCACAAAATAGGGTGTGAATGTTATAGTCACAGTTGATAGTTTTGGCTGAGTGTGAATGTTATAGTCACAATTGATAATTTTGGTTGAGTGTGAATGTTATAGTTGCAAAGTTTCGATAGTATTTTGGAGTAGACAAGCAAGCTATTACTAGTTGTAGCTATCTAGTTGTGTTGAGGGAGAAGTGTGTTTTGGTTTGGAGTGAAGCCTAAAGGGAAGAGCCTTTAAACTATTGTTGTTTGAAGCCATCATGGAATGCTAGCAGAAGTGTGTGGGAACCTGGTCTTGTCAGAGGAAGACTGCAACGTCAAGATGAATGGTTGTAATCTCCCTTTGATATTAATATATGCAACTATTGATTTATTTCTTACATGTTTTGTAATATCACATATCCATGTCTTAATGCTTCTTAACTCGTTAAGTATGTTGAATTGCAATTTGTCTATTATTATGTTTGCATGTTGTTGTTGTTCACTTGTTTAAGGAACTTGAAGAAGGAAGCAAGAGATTGATGGAGCGAGCAAGCAAGGAAATCATCAAGCAGGATAAGCAACCAAGACGTAGGCCCTCTTGATTGATTCTAACCTAAGGAAATATTCCATAGAATGTATCTGTTGTGGCTAGACACATTATCGAGCTATAGGAATTCGTTGGTGTCTGCACTTATAATTTTACTTCACCATAAATTGGCGACTCCGCTGGGGATCCCAATACTTTTGCTTGTTTTGTATTTCACGATTTCATTGAAACTTTTCTAGTTTCACATTTTCCCTTTTGTTTTATTTCTTTTCTCCTGCATACTGGCCTAAATCTAAAATTTATAGTAGTAGATCTGGTCCCTGTCTTGAAATTGTTTTATTTTTCCTTAATTACCTTAGCCAGCGCGCTTAATCCGCTGATAGTTGCGCCAACCAGCGCAAATTTTTGTGGAAGAGTCACGCCGACCAGCCTCTAGCGCTTGCTTTCAGTTAGAAAATCATGTTTCTGCCTGTAAGTGAAGATTAGGGCTTGACCCCAATCTTGGCCAGTATGTTCTACTCTTGTGATTTTGACCCCGTAAGCCTTTTGGTCCATCTTCTCCCTGACTAGAAAGCTTCATTTAGCTTGCTTTGTGTTCTTTCTTGGTTTGTCCCACTCTCTGATGTGTTAAGTCTGTCCTTTTGTGAAGTTCTTTTTTATTTTTTCTTTGAATCCCAAAATCAGTGCTATTCTTGGCCAAAAAGTTGCATCGATCAGCCATCAACGCTAGTTGTAGTATTGGTTAGTCGTGCCGATCAGTGCTACTTTTGGCCCAAAAGTTGCTACGGTCTTAGGGGTAAGAAAAAATTAGAATTTCTCCCATTCCAGTGCTAGTGTGTCTTGAACCTTAGACTCTCTTCTTCCGCCGAATAGTGACTAGGATGTTTTGAATCAGTGAAAGAGTCTTGTTTATTCTCTTATTTCGAGTATTTCTTTTGTCTTTTCAAGCATAGATTGCATTTCTTGGTTTCTTGATTGAAGAATCTAAGTGTTTCGTTTGTTCAGTTTAGGGAAGAAGTTTCTTTTAGTTTCATTTATAATGCTTTGGATTTGATTGATGCTTGTTTGTTCGAAATTGTGAAAACTTTCATTTGAAGTGCTTTATGTCAAAGATTCATTTTTCATTTTATGAAAAGGAGAACACCATTCTAGTTTACTTAAGCGAAAATATTGCATTAGTAGCGCTATTGAGAAGCTAGAATTGCATCATCATAAGCATTGGAAATGAAATGAAACTTCTTTTGCTATTATAGGAAGATTAAGTGAATTTAGGAGATTTATTAAAGAAAGATTTCATTCTTTGATTATTGCATTGATTTTGTCTTCCCTATCTATGAATTAGTGCTAACTTTCATCGAAGACAAATATCTCTTTTCTCATATAGCTACATATAGGAGTTTTCAAATGACAGTGGTAGGGCCTTGTAATTGAAACCTAATTCAAGATCAACAGTTAAAATTTCTTGAATTAACCTAAGGAAGCATTGAAACTTAACGATCATATCTAGAAGGTCTAGGCTAGATGTGTTCTGGCATCTTTAAACCTAGCAGCTATTGTCAGATTCAACATTAGATAGTGCTAGCATGTATTTGTGCTCCCCATACCATCAGTTATATAATGGGAGATCTCACTAGGCTGCAATCCTTTTATCCATAGGAAGCTGAGTCTGCCGCCTTGCAAACGTGATATATCAAACACAACATTCGGGGAGATTTCATGCCTGTACTTCTTGGTTCGCCGGGATGTATTTTGCAGTTCACGGTTGCTTGGTAATCGTTTTTACCTAGATCATCCATAATAGTCATTTTTTATCTTTACTGACTCTTTAAATTTGGAAATATCATTCAAAAACTTGTCCTTTCGAGCTCGTTTCCAATCGAAAGTGATAGAGTCACCTTTCGTCCTTTTCTTTACTCTTAAAATATGAAAAGGAAATTTTTTGTTTCAGTGTCTTAAAATTAACTACCCACAAAATTTTCCTGGTTAAATTTATCTTCCTTAGTGATTCTTTAGGGTCGATTCCAATGGAAACATTCCCAGAGCCTACCAGTTAAGGGTTCTCCTCGGATGGTAATCCTAGTTCTTTTCCTTCTTTTGGAAATGTTGGTGCTCCTTAGATGGCAAGGTTGTCCCTCCCTGGGTTAACCATTGGTTTACCTGTCTGGTTATTTTCTACCTCGATGGTCCTGAGTGTCCCAACTCCTACCCTGCCATCTCCTTCATTTGAATCACATCACGTTGGTTCTAAATTTTACCTCTCACCTTCTTCCCCTATTTCTTCACCTTCCTCTTCTACTTCACCTAGTGAAAGTTTCCAATCTAGTAACCAGGAGGCTAAGAAGAAGAAGAAGAATACGAAGAAGAAGAAGTCAAATAAGCAAGGGGCCAACTATGCAACTGTTACTCAAAATGCACCGCCCATCGAAAACCTTCTGATCCTCCACAGAAGGTCAGATTCCCTTGCAAGCTGTGTAAGGGTGACCATCTCCTTCGAGACTGTCTTGGCATTCCTAGAGTCTTAGAGATATGGTCTCAAGACTTGGATCGATGGTCCTCATTGACCTCTGGAGATCATGTCGATGTTACACCTTCAACTGGTGATGGTAGAAAGAAGGGAAAGATTAGATTCCCCTGTAGGTTATGTGAAGGAGAGCATCTTCACCTTTGTCCTCTTATGGACAAAGCTTCCAATGATTTGGAAAACCTTTTAGCTCTTCAACCCCAACTTCATGTTGGTTATCAGAGGCTTTCTTCTGACCCTCTCCAGTTGGTAAAGAGGTTGACTTGGATTCATCTCTTCCCTATCCTGATCATCCTGAGAAAAACTCTTTTTTGTCTGTTCTTGACCAACCATTGGTCGCAAAGAGTGTCGACTTGGCTTTGCATTCAGTTGTTCACTCTGTTCTGGAAGAGAGTGGTGATCATATTGCTCATGTTCTTCTCGTCTCCTCATATTCTCGTGAATCGAAGAGTGAGCCTCCCGTCCCAGTTGTTCAGGAGAGTCTTTATCCTATTCTTGTACAACATGGGGGAAATCATATGATACCCCTAGCAAGTAGTTATGTTGTCTCTTTTGATTGGAGCCCATTGACTACTTTCCGCCTCCCATCTTATGTGCCTTACCAGATCACAAGACAAGCCTATAATATGGTAGTACCCAACACTATATTAGATGAAGGTGCGTCTGTTAGCATCATGTCTTCTACATCTGGGAAATCTTTGGGCTCCCCACAGCTTGTGCCTATCACCCAGAATTTTTTGGATTTCAATAGAGGAACCAGTCAACCTTTAGGGATCCTTCTGAAGTTCCGTATTACTTTGGGAGGAAAGACCATCTATATAGACGTGATGGTAGTCCAAGGTCCATTAGATTTCAATCTTCTCCTTGGACGCGACTATGTTTATGTCATGGGAGCTCTTGTTTCTTCGTTTTTCCGTGTGGTTTGTTTTTCCACACAAAGGGAGAATTATGACTCTTGATCAAATGTTGTTCATTAGTCACCAAGCACCTCCTTTGCAACCATCATTCCCTATCCGCTCTTGTTAGCAAGAAGTACCTTCCCCACCACACGTCAATTATGTGGCTACTCGTTCCATCTCCACATCTGCTGATGATCACACAGATGGTATAGTACATTATGTACTGGAGGCATTGGAACTTGATTTGTCTTTGGTACCAAATGACATGTATTCCTCCCAGAGCGTGGTTCTTTCATCTAGTGAAGACTGCTTGGGAGCCATGTTCTCTTATGGTACATGACAAGGAGTTATGAGGATAGTTCTTGGTCTTATGTCAACCTCGTTAAAAAAATGAAACAAAGGGTGTGAGCATAGTTCTTTGTCTTGTGTCAAGCTCGTTAAATAATGAAACAAGGATTAAGAGGATAATTCTTTTCTGTGTCAACCTTGTTAAAAAATGAAACAAGGAGTCAATGAGGATAGTTCCTGGTCTTGTTTCAACCTCGTTAAAAAATGAAATATATTTATGAGGATAGTTCCTGGTCTTGTGTCAACTTCATTAAAAAATGAAACAAGTATTTATGAGGATAGTTCCTTGTCTTATGTCAACCTCGTTAAAAAATGAAAGAAAGGTGTGAGCATAGTTACTTGTCTTGTGTCAAGCTCGTTAAAAAATGAAACAAGGAGTTACAAGGATAGTTATTTTTCTGTGTCAAACTCGTTAAAAAATGAAACAGTGGATGAGGATAGTTCTTTCTCTTATGTTGACCTCGTTAAAAAATGAAGCAAGGGGTGAGGATAGTTCCTGGTCTTGTGTCAACCTCATTAAAAAATGAAACAATGAGTCATGAGCATAGTTCTTTGTCTTGTGTCAAGCTTGTTAAAAAATGAAACAAGGGATTAAGGATAGTTCTTTTACTATGTCAACCTCGTTAAAAAATGAAACACCTCCCATTTCCATATCGAGTCTTTTCTTAAGATCTCATAAAATCCCAGTCAATTCTTTCCAAGACCTCGAAAGTGAATCTTCATTACATCTACCTAGTTGACTGAAATGAAGCTTGGGGGGCATGTACCTCGATTGCGTCATTATGCAAGGGCATGCAAACTTATAGAAAGAATAATTTTTTGTTTCAAGCTTGTCTAAACATGAAACTAAATCCAAGTGGAGTTCTCCATGGTCCAAGCTTGTGTAAAAATGAACCCATGACCAATTCACATCTCGTGATTGCCATTTTTATCAGCTAATTTCTGCTAGATGAGCCTTGGTTGTTTCATTCCATCGCCACCATCTCTTTGGCCGATCATATAATTTCACTTGCTTGTTTTTCCTTTCTTAAGGAACCATAGTGATGAGTAGTCTTATTAGCCAATCTCTTAACCATTACATGTTTTGCGGAGTTCCCCCATTGCCGGAACTAGTTGCTACCCTTTATACCACTCATTCCTCCAAGACAACTCACCTTTAAGTTCTTTCCTGACTCATAAAAGATGAAAAGATTGCTGAGTACTTTTCCCTTTTGATTCGTTAAAGAGAATAAAAATGGGGGGTCAACTTTGAGCTCTTTTCCAACCCTTTAAAAGCAAAAAGATGGTCAAGCCCTTGTCGTTTCGAACTCGTTAATGGATGTGAAAAATCGTGCAACCAATATAAGTTTACCCCTTTTTCGAGCTAGGAGGCACTATTTACGAAAAATGTACTCCTTGACTGAAATGGTCAAGTCGTTCTCTCAAGTATTATTTTCTACCTTTTCGGGCTTGAGAGACACAAACATACGAAAAGGGACCATGTGGAGTTTTCTTTTTATGTGTCTTTTTCAAACTCTTTAAACATGAAAAAGATACCGAGCTACACCTTTGTCGGACTCATTAAATTGTTAAATGACATCGGATTCATCATCATGATGAACATGAGCTTCTCCTTCCTAGGGCTCGTTAAACTTACTAGGTCAGATTCATCCGAAGAATGAACTTACAATGCAAGCATATGTTATCCCCTTCAAGCTTGTGATTAAAAAATAATTGGGGTACTCACCAGAAATGACAGGGGAAAATTTGGAAATCTATTTGTCGTGTCGGGAGCTCATTCTTGAACATGACACTTTTTGCTTTGTGTCAGGTTGGGATATCCTCCTCTGTATCATTGACTTTCTTAGGTTGGGCAGTTCATTTTTTCCTTCCATTTGATCTCTGTCATGTCATCATGACCACCAATCCCATGGATCCAAAATCTTCCAAACTTCCAGTTGTGTCGCTGATATGTTCAAGAGTTGTCCTTCTGCAGTTACACTTACCTCTATTTCTGTGTATCATCAAAAATCATTTGCATCCTCTCGTCTCGTGTCGATGATGTGGGATTCATTATGGCCCTCCTTCGACATGGTCATTTTCTGTTGACTTCGGCTCATTATCTGGGAAGTTGACCAAGAGACTCCCTTTTAGTACCTTAGAGCTTGCATGCCCTAATGGCAAGTTCTTCGCACTCGAAGACAAGCTTACATCATTGGCTTTTGATCGAGTGATTTCACGGGTGTTCGACTTAAGTTCCTATATTCACATTCTGTGGATTGTGCTGATAGTACCTTGGGAACCATTCTCATTATTGGTGGTTTCTCTTGCGCTTGTTAACAATTTACATCATTGACTAGTAATCAAGCAACTTTCTAGCATGTTCGACGTCAAAACATCTATTAACATTCTAGGATCCGTACTTTGATCGGGTTGTGTTGGAGCACAAGACCTTGGACTCAAATCACAAAAGTCCAGGTTGCGAAGTGGTGTGACATGGTTGTGATGATATGCATGTCTCTTTCAAATGGTTGGCAACTACCATACCATGGTTTCATTATGATCCTCATTGAAGGATGGTTGCACCCATAACTGGATCCATTTACATGATCATTCCTTGGATGGCTGCATCCATGCCATGATTCATGTATCATTTGACAGAGATCTAAGTTTATGTATATGTATATGTAATTGCTTGTAGGTTTTTCGATGACAGATCGGATCCCCGCACTGATTTATAAAGCATTTCATCCCTCACTCTAGCTTGACCTTTATGCTTTAGGGGGCATCTGTTACACAACATTCTGTCACTGTCCCTGTATCCCCGTTCCTTGATCCTAGAGGACATCTATAGTGAACCCCACATGCTTTTCCTTCATGGAGAAACTCCCATCATGTCCCTCTTCACGAGCAGATGAATTACCTTTTGCATCGTTTCCCTTGAAACTTCTGTTTTTCCCAGTTTACAAGACCAGCAACAATGGCCTTGGTCTCCCCCGCACCGATGTGCAGAGATTAGCACTACTCCTCACACTGATCGGAGAAACTGAGCTGTTTTCTAGTCACATTGGTCCTATTTTGGAAAGTTTTTTAAATTAGAGCCGAAGCTTCCAGCTCTAGAAGCTCAGTAACTGAAGTCTGGTAAATGGTTTGGCCAGATGGGGTCGAGGATGAAAATTTGGGCTCCTTTCTCCTATAATGATGGTACTACCTCAAGGGATAAGTTCTTCTCCCAAGAGAAGAGGATCCATATCCCATCCATATTTCCTATATAAACCTCCCTTCTTCCCAAGCACAAACAAGGGTGTGAATGTTATAGTCACATTTGATAGTTTTGGCTGAGTGTGAGTGTTATAGTTGCAATGTGTTGATACTATTTTGGATTAAACAAGCAAGATATTACTAGTTATAACTATATAGTTGTGTTGAGGGAGAAGTGTGTTTTGGTTTGGAGTGAAGCCTAAAGGGAAGAGCCTTTAAACTATTGGTGTTTGAAGCCATCATGGAATGCTAGCATAAGTCTGTGGGAACCTAGTCTTATCAGAGGAAGACTGCAGCGTTAAGACGAATGGTTGTAATCTCCCTTGGATATTAATATATGCAACTATCGATTGATTTCCTACATGTTTCGTAATATTGCATATCCATGTCTTAATTCTTCTTGACTCGTTAAGTAGGTTGAATTGAAATTTGTCTATTATTATGTTTGTGTGTTGTTGTTGTTCACTTGTTTTAGGAACTTGAAGAAGGAAGCGAGAGATTGCTGGAGCAACAATTGAGGACATCATTAAGCAGGATGAGAGACCAAGAGGTAGGCCATCTTAATTGATTATAACCTAAGGAAATCTTCCATAGAATGTATCTATTGTGGTTAGACCCATTATCGGGCTAGAGGAATTCGTTTGTGTATGCACTTATAATTTTACTTCATCACATGAAGTGCTTGAGATTCCTGTGAATGGAAAGTTTCTCAAGCTTTACATCTAGCACTAAAGAGTTCCATTTTCACCCACTGTACAAACTGGTAAGCCATGTATATACCAATAATGCTTTAATATCTTCATGTTTATGTTTTTTATTTTCATATACTTGAATAAAATGAATCCATGCCCAATGGATAGGAGGCACTAATCTATAGGTTATCAATGCATTGATTGCAATACATTGTTCCCAATTAGAGCCGATGTTGTCACCTACTACACCTTTTTGCAATTGTTTTGAATGATGTCAAATGGTGGCCAAAAAGGGGAGATGAAGTGAAAAAAGGCTAAAGAGGAGAGAAAATATCAGAGGTTTAAATAGTGAAGAGGAGGCCAAAATCAAAAGCCTAAATTTGAAATCCAAAAGGAAAGTAAAAATATAAAGAGGAGTGTTGAAATTTGAGACTTGGTCACATCGGAGCCCAATATCGGGGAGGCTGCCAAGAAGGCATATTAAAGGAGGAATTTCAGAGGATGGTGGCATCAAAACTCATTTTAATTCCTTTTTAAAAACTTCCGATGAGAGGGGCTTCGACAATTTTTTTTTTGTTTACTTGCATAGGAAAATTTCAAGCCATGGACCTAAAATTGTGATAAAAGTCTTACTGTGTTTTGTGTCTTTTTTTGCCTATATTTGCTATGGTTCATAAGAAGGAATTGATGTGTCAATTCAAAGCTTAAATGGAAAAAGATTTGAAAGCTCGCATAGGAAAAACATAATCGTAGTGTTGAGAATATTGAGGAAGGGATTTGAGGTAGAGTAAGTCAAATCCTATTGTCTTCGTGCTAGAAGGATAACATTTTCTATTCGATCTACCAAAACTCTTCCATAGTCTTCTCAACAAAACAACTGTGCTGGAATCTTTCGAATTTTTTAGAGTTTAATTTTCCTAGGAATTCCCAAGACTTTAGGCAATCTTATGGATCTAACAAACTTTGATTTATGGATGAACCAATTCTCTGACTAGATTCAGGAGCACGAAGATGGAGAAGATTATAAAGGTTTAACTTTACTGGTACCTTTTCTCCGGTAGAAATGGGTAGACCTAAAGCAATGAAAGACGTTTCAGGGTTGTTTAGCAGCCTCATAGAGTTAAAGATCTTTTCTAATAGAATAACCAATACTCTACAGGTGCTTGAACTTCTTTTTTTTATGCCACCATGAAATTGGATTCTGCACAAATTCCTTCACTCTTAACTTGTTATTAATGTTAGAGTTTTCATATATATTAGTGTGGAGTTTGAAATGTTTTGTACAATTCTTTCTTATTTTCTTTGATGGAATTGTTTGTCATATTGTGATTATTTTATTAATGACTCTGGAATCAGTTAGCGTATTAGTAAATTGCAAAACAAGTCAATCGCGTTAATCTTGTTTTCCTTTAGATTCTGAAACAGTTCTACAGAGTAGTCATGATATTTTCATGTGATGTTGTGTGCAAAGTATACATAAATTCTCCACCGAAGCTACACACCAGTTAGCGTTATTTTTCCATACATCATTTTTTAATGTGTTTGTTACTATTAATTATATGTTCATGTAGGCATTCTTAGACATTTTTATATGTTTAATTGTGATAAGTTTTGCTGGTTTTTTTTGTCTTGTTAGTTTTTTTTTTCATTGTTATAAGTGTTAATTTTGAAGTTTAATGGCAAATTCCAATCTTGGAACTAGAATTTTCTTTTCAAGAGGACCAATTTTAATTTTGAAGCACTTGATTTGGAAAAGAAAAGTGTGTTTTTGAATTGAAGCCCACATGTGCAGAAAAGGACACGTCGGCTCAAAAGAGAAATTGGACACCCTCAAGATGGATATAAATATAAGACAAGTGACCTTCATATGAAAATCATCATTATTATTCTTCTTTCTGTGGTTTGACTCGCATAGGTTTGAGGTGGTTTGCGGAGATCATTTCATGCAGGTCCAAAATTTCACGGTTCGAAACTCACACGCAAGATCTAGGGTTTTGGTTTCCAACCGCAGGGATGACACACAAATTTTTCGGTTACAACTACAAACACACATGCTCATGAGTGTTGTTGGAGGGCTTCAATCTCATTCACATACACTTTTTGCATGCAGTTGGAAACTAGGGTTTGGTTTTTCAGTTAACTGCAAAATTTGATAGTTGACTGAGATATAATAGTGGATCGTAGGCTTCTGAATCAAGGTTTTGAGTATTAGTAGTATTGATTTCGTCTGTTGTATATGGTTTACTTAATTTTGTTGGATAGTATTGTGGATAAAGAAATGGATCATTGTACTCTCTCTTTGCTCAAACATTCAATCACAATCTAATAAGAAAAATAATATGAAAGGCTTTTGCCCCTTGTGTGGTTTTTCCTTGGTCTCCGACCAATCTTGGTGTCTCTATGTGTGAATGTTTTTCTTCTATTGTTCTTTTAGGTTCCACTGCATTGATGATGATATTGTTCTTTCTACATAATTGCATATGTTGTTGAATAAAGTTGTAAAATTGAATAATGTTATGATGTTGTGGGGTGAATTTAATAAGTAAATAAAGAAATGCAATTATCTAAAACGAATAAAAATATAGCCTTATGAAAAATTAACAATAAATATTGAACATATTATAATCAATATAAGAAAGAATAATAGATAAATATATTTTCTGTTTTCTTTTATAGAATATAGATTTATTTACCCTATAGATTAAATTTGTATTCCTATGTAACCAGTAGGAGGCTAGGAAATCCAACTCTAGAGTAAAATGATGATCTTGTTAAATCGGGTGTGCAATAATAGGTGTTATCACTATATAATTTAACCTCTAGTATGGGAAGGTTTACAGGGGTAACCACAGACTTCATTGGGTTATAAAACTGGTGCTTTCTAACCAGAGTGGGCTCCCTCACTCGAAACTATCCAAATATAAAAGGCAATGAAATACAAGGACATACCATAGAGACTAGGTCGGTATGGAGGATTTGATTGAAATAGTGATTGAAAACTTGAGGGGGAGGGCCACTGTGTGAGACAACCATTCAATTCCTAACAAAAGACATTAGTGAATGCATGTAAATCTATTGCAACATAGGCAAGGTAGATGTATCTAGGCCACAACATCTAAAAATTACATTTAATGAACTCTGAAGAAATAATAGAAAACATGATGATACTTAACCACATGTACAGAGCATTAAAACATCATGAATTCTGCAACATAAACTCTAATTAAATATTGAGAAGAAGGTGAGGATAGAGTGCTTGACATATAGTGTATTCCATCATGAATTTAATAGTTAAACAATTATCTATCCAGAGTATTGATTGATAACTTTTGAAGGGAATTTTTTTTTGACAACTGCTTAAAGATGAAATATGAATAGTATAACACATAAGGAGGTAACAATATCTAGAACACATACCATAGGAATCTTTGAAATAGCTAAAGCACACATAGCACTGAAAATTAAAAATAATTAACCCATGAGACAATATACTTGTCTAATAAATTGAACCCTTTCTTCATATTATTGTCTAGTTTAAATACAAAATTAAATGATAAAAACTTGTACTAGGTTAAATGTATCCACTCAGTGGATCAACACTAACATAATAGGAAAAATATATTTTTAAAACTGAAAGTAAAACTGCAACGACCATGTGTTTTTATCTAATCTCTTCGACCTTATCATGTCTTTTGATACATAATATTACTTAACAAAAATTAGAAAAGTCACGATTTAATAGTAAAAACAAGAAACAACTAATTTCCATAATTACAAAACATTTGCATAGCGGGGTCTAGTATGGCATGGCTATAGGGTGTGACTGTCGAGCTGATTTGAGGAGGACGGTGAAAAGGGTGTTGAGTTGGAGTAAGGTTCCATAGGTGTCTTTTTCCACACATGCATATTCTAGAACCTACCTAATTAGTCATTGCGTAGCAATTGTGTAGCAGCTAGGTAACAAAATTCAAATTTCCTGTGTATGGCTATTTTTCCTGCTCCAACATACCAAAGTTCTTTATAATCCATCACCACTATTTTATACCTTCAGTAAATAGCATATTCCACCAAAATGATACCCAACAACATCAAAATATCTCTCAGGTCTTAGAGGGGTCCTTAGCTTCACAAAACGGGTTGCAAAACAAGGTAAATGAGAAAAAATTAAAACTAAGTACACATACTATATCTACCTCCTCCTTTTCTTACTTTTTGAAGGATTTATTTCTTTGCTAGGGGCTACCTTGACCTCCTCCACTTACTGAGATTGTTTCTTTGCTGGCAACTAGTGTGCTTTGGCCATTTCCATTGGTTGGGATGGTACCTCTGTAAGCATCTTAGCAGACAGTTGTCTGAATTTTTTGAGTTGTCCTCAAGCCTTCATTAATTTATGCATTACCAGTCCCAGTCTCCTCCTCATGATCAGATTATGTGTGTAGCAATGATTTAGTTTTCTATGCACAGGGAGGGTCCATTTCAAAATTAATTTATGCCTTTTAATGACCTTCATAGCTTTAAACACCTGGTGGTTAGCTTCCTTGAGGATCAGGGTGATGTTCTGCTTGTATCTTTCATAATTTCCCTTTAACTAGTATAGTTGTTACTGACATCCTTCAAATTATTCAAAGAGTTTCTGGTACTCCTTCTAGTCATCAAAAGGTGGCTTCTTAGTTGACTCAAAGGCTTCCTTGACTTGTTATTTCCAAGTGGTTGCTACCAATATTGTCATTGGTTTCCTGTCCAACACTTTAGGCTCGTCCATCTCTTCTACATCAATAACATGTTTTCCCTTTTCTTGCTTTTGATGTATTGTATGTCTAAGCTCTTTATTCTCGTTTTTTAAGTGGGAAATCTGAAGTTGTACTTTATCAAGAGTATCATGTAGTTGTGCTAGCTCAACCACTTTATCCTTCTCCTGCATAGCTTTTCCTTCCATCTACTCTTCTATTTGTACCTTTGGTAGCTATATATTTGGTAGTTGTACATCTAGTTCATCCGCTTGCATATTTGGTTACACATCTCATTGCACATATAGTTCATCTATTTGATCTTCTGGTTCATTCACTTTCTCATCCGTTTCCTCCACTGTAGCCTTTTTGGGTGTGTCTTTAGGGATTTCAATAGTTGGTGGAGGATTTGACTCCTCGATTTACTGTTGTTTTCCAGTTCTAGCCCTTAGCCTTGAACTTATCCTACGCTGAAATGGTATTTTTGGATTCTCTTTTGTTGGTTGAGGTTTTCCCTTCCCCTTGGTCTTGACCTTCTTCTCTTTCATTATTTCTTTCAATGTTTTCTTTGCCTCAGGTTCCTTTTCTTGTGCTTATCGTTCCTCTTAAGTCTCGTGTGTTTCTTGTGTCTTCTGTGGCTCTCTTGTCTTCTATGGAGGCATCCCTATATGTAGAAAGAGGACCACATTTACTAGAAACTCATCCCATTGTAGCTCCTCTTCTCAATTTTATATAACACCAACAATTTAATTAGGGAGAAATGGAACAAGATGGACTGATGTTTGTCTCCCTTTGCTTGCACCCTCTCTACAATTTTCCCCAAACTCTTAAGGAGGTAATAAGGTAAATTTAAACTCCTTCTACCTATAAAATGCATGAGAAATCTAATGTGATACTGGTAGACTGTGTTGAATAGATCTTCACATATGAAGTATTGTTGGATCAATTTTAGGGGTTGACCATGTTGGTCCAGAAAATAAGTTCTATGGAAGGTGGTAGCATATTTGTTCTTAAAATGAGGCTCGACAAACTCCTTAAAATGTGAAACTTCTATTTCTCTTCCCTTAAACCAACTTTGACCTTGCAAAGGGATTCTTGTGCCTTGAGAGATAGTCTCTTCAATCACCACAAATTCAAAATCACCCAATTTAACCTTTTGATCTTTGAATCTCTGTGAAAACATATTGGCTAGTTGGGCATGATGCTCGTGAGTTTGAATCTTCTCACAAAACCAGACACACCCTACCTCTTCAAAAGTTGCTCCCACTGTTGGTTTTGAATTGACCATGTATAAACTCATGGGTTCAATGCAAACCACGTCTCCTCCACTGGACTTACTTCGGCTGAGTGAGGTTTCCATGTGATGGTTTTTAATAACAACACACTGCTCAAAGCATTGTGGCCTTACTCTTGTGGCAAAGGCATTGTGAAAGGGTAACAACACAGACAAAGGTAGGGTTGAGTGGAAACAATGAGGAGCTACACAATGTGGTTGACTATACAATGAAAGGAAGGCAACATAAGGCATCAACATAGGTAGGTGGTTCAATGACAGCTTGATGGATCTTATCAGTAGTGCAAAGGGTCACTACGTGTGCATTATTGATAAAAAAATGCAATGGTCTCTACCTGTTAATGCAAGTGTTGTGTATGAAATAGATATGATCCCACCCACTTTACACACATTACAATACCTGTGACTCAACGTATTTTACCCTAGACAAACAATGAAAACGTTAAATACTCATTGCAACTTCACACTCTGACTGAGACAGTATACAAGGTTTGCATAGTGGTTATGGAGTAGTAGCAACATCTTCTAGCGCTACAGTTGATTTCTAAATTGTGATTTAAACAACAATTGACAATTGGGATGTGATTCCTCCTACCTCAAATCACAATGAAGACCAATTCTAGCACAGTGTAGACTTTGCAATGAACAAAGGATGACTGCGTAGTAGTTGTGCAGAGGGTGCATAGCTTTAGATTGCGCAGTTGTTTGGCAACAAAGCTCCACTAGAGAACATCTTAGTTGGACTATCTTGGAACCTGTAGAAATGACTTGAAACCACCTGTAGCTCCCCTTTGGCTATGCTTAGTGAATCACTATGCCTATTTCCTCTCAGAAGGGTGCATTGTTTTGGCCAAAATGGAGGGCAGAAAATAATGCAAATGAATTTGAAAGTGTGTCTTGTTTACCATAGTCACATGTAGAACTTCGGAAAATCATGATTATTGTTCTCATACACCTATTGTAATGATAGTCGGGGTTATGGGGGTATTGTAGGTAGTGGAGAAAAATTATGATTAGGAACTAGGGGCTTAGGTGGGGTAATGCTAAAAGGTAGTGTAGTGTAGTGTAGTGGGGTAATGGAAGTATAATGTAATGTGATGTGTAGGATGCAATGTAATGTGTAGGTGTATAACGAAATGTGGTGGTATGTAGTATGATGTTATGGAATAGAGCATATGAAATAGGTAATGAGAAGGGTAAAATGTAATTGAAGAATGTAATCGAAGTAATGTAAGGAAAATAGATCATTAAATAAAAAATGGTAGAATGATATACCCCTAACTTATATTTTAGAACTTTACTAATGAAAAATCTTGTATTTTTCATAGTTCTCACAAATGATTGACCACACCTAGATCCTTAGAACCTCATTACAAATAACTTGATGACCATGATTAACTTAGACTTTGTTAGGTCTCGTCTGTAGGGAATTTTTTGAAACGCTAATAATAACATTAGATAGTAAATTTTAGTCTATGACCACAACAATCACATAGAATAAATTGTTACACGAGATCTCAGGAAAAATAGACAAGTCGAAGACATTTAATACCTAGACTCTAGGACAATAACAATAGGAAAAAAAATTGTAGCGTAGGAAGCATTGGATCTTAAGCTTGTGGATTGCTTCGAGGAAGAAATGAACTTGGCTCTGAAAGTATGAATCCTTTGCACATGTACCTTGGCCATGAAAAGGCCATCAATGACAAGGGAGGTAGAAATGTTGTAGGATTCTAATCTCCAGCACAAGCGCAAGGCAATGACCAAGCATGAAAATTGTTTCCTTACTATTACGAGGAACCCAATACTTGCATGATGGTTATTGCATTTGGCATGGACTTCAAGAACCTCTGTATTTGTTTCCACTTTGTAGCTTCTAAGTTTGCTTTATCTTTGTTAATGCGTAAGTTTTGAGTCTAACTCTAATATCAATACCCAAAATAAATAACTTACATTTGGAGATTTTTGGGTATGATTCTGAATGAGAGTATAATGCTCATACAATTTAAATGTTATGGCTTATCCTCATTGATCATATACATTTAATTTGAGTGTAGAAATTTAATTTTATATGTGCAATTTATTTTACCCAATTTTCATAATTTATTATCTATTATGGTGTTTGAATTTTTTTTAGGATGGTATTAAATGAGTTTTGAAATAGTTTTTTAGTGGATATTCAAACCATCATTAATTATAAGTAAAATTATAATATGATAATTTTTTTATTATAAAAATGATGAATAAAATGTTCACTAGAACAATTATACAATTCACATAATTCAATGTCTAGTAAGATTCCAACTGCACTAGTTACCCCTAAAGTAACCAAATGTCTCATAATATTAATGATACAATTTAGCTAATACTTTGAACTATAACAAGTGAAGTTTTTAATGCAATAGAAATGGCATTCAAAATTATTAAATGTTACTTACTTAGTGATCTATATGTACATTTGAAAGAATTCAAAAAGAAGAGAATAACATAGAACACTCTTATTATGAGGAAGAGATGAGCATTTTATAAACAATGCAAATATTCTCCTTGTTAATATAACTACAAAATATATGAGACAAAAATCAGCTACATTATTAGATAAAGCAATTATATTGAAATGTTTCCATCTGTACTAGTGTATTAGATGTTTCCTTCTTTTGATTATTAGATGTTGTCAAGAAAGGAGTGTGTTTTTTCCTTGTTGCTAAATCATTTAGATGTTTTTTATTGTGGATCCTTTCTTGGTTTCACAATTCCTACCTGTTTAAAGTGAAAAGCATCCCTGCTTCATCAGCTAAGGTTGGAAAGTGTGCTTCAATGTTTCTACTGTCAGCTATTTGGTACACATTGGTATGTGTCCCTTTTGAGTGACAAGATATGATAATTCAAGGGTTCCATTGGCACTCTTGATTAGTGCCATTCCACTCAATGAGAGTTGCCCCTACAAAATAACAGAACCCTTTGCAGGCGTGCCCATCAAATCAGTGAGTGGTGAGTTGTTGAAATTATTCCTACATAGAAAGTAGCATGAATTTGAGAACAAGAAAAATCCTGCTTGTCTACCATGAAATATCTCACAACATGAATTTTCAAATCTTCCACCACATGGCCCTTTAGTCACTGTCTTTCTTCATTTGTTTTCTTGTTGTTGAATATAGTGTCAACACTATGCCCAAAATTTGCTAACAATGACTTTGATAGAACTTGTGCAGGACTATTGCTACTAGAACTTGAACTTGAACTTTTACCCATTGCTACCATTGATGGATTTCCTTGAACCCCATTATTACAACCGTTGGAGGTTGTATATCCCTTTGTAACCCTTAGGGTTTTCTATCTAGTCTGACCTTTGGCAACAACAAATATCTTTGATGAATCAAGTCCAATTGATGGTTTCCCAACAAGGCAAAATGATGGGGCATTGGATAAGGAAGCAACTGGAATATGTTTGATTTGGTGTTCAATAAAGCATGCGGAATGTAATCTATGGGTTGGGGGAACACATTTGCAAATTTTGGTTGTAGTGGAACCATGGCAGGAGGTTGTAGGTTAGTGTTGTTTTATGGCTTGATAGGGAAAACCAAACATAAAGAAACACATTGATTTATATTTACTTTCTTAATGAGAGCCTTGCTAGTAAGAGGTTGGGTTGATTTGAGAGATGAGGATGTGAGGACAGAGGTGTGATCCTCATGTGGAAAGTGATATTTTTGATTTTTAGCATGATAAACAATGTGTCAAGCTTCTTGGTATGGAATTCCTAGTAACAAATTGAAACAATCGAGAGGAGAAACATCACATACCACAGTATCTCGGAAAGGGCCAATAGAAAAGGCGACGACACAACATTGGGAGATAGTAAGATGAGGGCCTTCATTTTGGACCCAACGTAGCTGATATGGGTTGGGGTGTGTGGTGGTGGGAAGGCTAAGGCAGTGAACCAAGTCTTGTGCCACAAGATTCTTCTGTCTCTCATTGTCAAGGATAGGAGTCACCAATTCATGTTTGACTTGACAATTATGGGTAAACATAGGTGGAACAAGGTGCTGACTTCATTAGAAATCATGAGGATGAGAGAGGGGTCTATTTCGGTAGGATTGTCGAGAGAAACAACTGCAAGCATGGTAGGGGAATTTGGTTTCTCAACTTATGTAAAGAGAGTGTGGTTGGGGTGAATAATTTTAAGTTTTCAATAGTTTGTAGAATCATACGAGTTGGTCTAATGAAATGTATACCAAGGGGTATCAGGAGGTGTGGGGGATGAGGCAGGGGCCACATTAGAAGGACTAACATGAGATGAACCATTTCTTGTTTGAGGAGATCATGTTCAAGGAGCCACTTTACTTTCCACAACCAAGGCTTAAATAAAGACTTTGTCCAAGGAAGTACTATCAAACAACTCAACTATTCGATGAAAAACCATTAGCATACCTGAATTAAATTTGATAATTAATACCTTTTTTGGATCATAGATATGGAGTTGAATGTGCAATTCGTAGAAGACATCAATGAATGCTTGCACTGATTCATTTGGTATTTACTAGAGTTGCAACTATTTGGCAAGGAGATTTTGGAGATATCATTGGGGATTAAAGTGCTCCCTTAAGGTGTCGCATAAGTCATCCTAAGATGTGATATGTGTGGATCTGGTCTATGATGTTCTCCAAGATTGACAACCAAGGAAATATTCTCAAGCCAAGTATCCCACCATTTTTATCATTGGGCCCTCCAATTATAGGATGGTGATTTAAAGCTTCATGTCTTCTTCCATCGTGGGACATGTTTTAGAATAGGTAGAGAGACTACAGTGCTAAGAATCGACAACCTCTCCATTCATTTGGACCAAGAATTTGGGAAATTTAGGGCATGTGTCCAACTACATTTTCCTTGGCAGGCGCCTTTGTTGTTGCAGTGTAATTATCTCTTAAATAGCCATCACTAAATAACGGATTGGTGAGTCCTCGATTGAGGGTTGTTGACAAGGCGATAGATTAAAATGTATCACTGCAAGTGATAATGTGTGATAGGGATCTAAAGTAAGGAGGGCGTTGAATTGTTAAAGCACAAATCCAAAAAAATAAAATAAAAAGTCTTTCAACAGTTTGATGTCTTCCAAGATCTTATGCCCTTATACAAATGGATCTACATGCACATATGAAAAGACTCAAAAAGAAGATAATAACACAAAAGTTCTAGAAAACAATATCACACTCTTATTGTCAGAGAGAGATGAAAGTTTTATAAACAATCAAACATTCTTCTTATTAATTTAATTACAAAATATAAATAAACTACATTAAACAATGTAAACTTTGAAAAGGGAACTATAAACTAAAAACGGGAACTTTGGCCAAAAAACCCCATAAAAACATCAAAAACAGTGCTAAAAACGAAAAGTGTTGATACTGGAATAACACCTTATTTTTTCTAGGATAAATTTTCAACATGTTTTAAAAATGGTGGTGAAAACCAATTTTTTGTGCAAAAATTGTCCAAAAAACACCCTCAAAACAAAAAGTGTTTAGGCTGAGATAACACTATTTTTTTTTCAAGGGTAAGATTTTCAAACTTTCAAAATAATGGTGTAAAATATTTTATCATGACCCCAAAAA
>APFE031613178.1:90062-118986 GCA_000404065.3 Pinus taeda
TTTGCTAGGACAAGTTCCGATTCCTTGTAGGAGTGTTTGAATCATATTTTTTTATGGTGGAAATGAATTCAATACCATTACACCCATAAGCACCCAAAATATTGAAGCATAATAATTACAACTTAGATTTACAAAAATTTCTGTGAAATTTTATCAAAATAATGCCAAAATTTCCAGGTAATTTTAACCCTGGTTAGACTCCGGCGTACTTCATCGTTCCAAAAAAGAACATTGAACTTGATGGAAGTGTTCCTCGTTCCAAAAAAGAACATTGAACTTGATGGAAGTGATATGTTCCTCGTTCCAAAAAAGAACATTGAACTTGCTGGACGAGGTATGACAGTCAATTGTCGGAGACTTTTTATTTAAATAAATCATTGAGCTTGATGCCAGAGCCATGTAAGTCAATTCTCCGATGCTTTTTATACGACGGCAATAAGCTATTGCCGTCGTTGTTTGTGGTCACGGTTTTGGACAAGCAGCGGAATCTGGGCAGCAGGAGAAGGGTTTTCTTGCTTTTAGCGTTGATGATGCAAATTGCTACCATACCCGGCGGGCTGTGGCCTTCAGAGCTCTGTTCCTACAGTTTTTTGGACATTGCAGCAGATCTTCACAGCCTTAAATACAGTCGTTCTATCTTAGAACAAGAAAGCTTGCGGTTTCGGTAAAGCATGTGCTATCTTGTGAGGTTCTAAGACGAGAGGCATGGCGAAAAGAGAGATTTTGAGGAAGGAGAAGAATTTGTTTTTGTTTGCCTGCATTGCATGAATATTTGAAGCCATGGACTTGAAATTGTTAAAAAGTGTCACTGCGTTCTGTGTCTCTTTTGCCTACATTTGCCCTGGTTGGCAGCACGCAATTGAAGTGTGGATTCGACGCTTAAACCCTAAAAGATTCGAAAGACGACCTATAAAAATCAGAATCGTAGTGTTGAGAAGATTGAGGAAGGGATTCAAGGCAGAGAAAGTCCAGTCCTATTATCTTCCTGCTCGAGGGCGATCATTTTCCACTCATCTGCCAAAACTCTTCCACAGTCTTCTCAGCACTACAATTCCACCGGAATCTTTCGAATCTTTTAGAGTTTGATTTTGGCCAAAAAACTCTACCCCGGAGCTTGGAAATTTAACGGAGCTGCAAATCTATGGCTGGCGAGCTGCGACCTCGTCGGAGGAATTCCGAAAACTTTAGACAATTTTGCGGAGCTATCAAACTTCGTTTATGGATGAACCGGTTCTCAGGTTAGATTCTGGGAGAACCACGAAGCTGGAGAAGATTATAAAGATTGAGCATTACCAGAACCTTTTCCGCGGCGGCCATGTGTAGACCTAAAATTGTGAAAGACGTTCGACGCTTCAACGGTTGGATTCCCGCCCGCACGGGGTGCTTGAATCTTTATCAAAACAATCTGGTCAGCGAAATAGCTTCGGGCTTGGGTTCGTTTACCATCTTCTAGGAGTTTCAAGATCATTTCTAATATATTAACCAGTACTTGCTCTTCTTGTGCTTGTTCCACCGTAAAAATTTAATTCTGCAATAATTGCTTCACTCTGAAGTCTGAACTTGATATTGATGTCAGGGTTTTCATTAATATTGTTGTATCCTGCATTTGGTACAGTTGTCACTGATTTCCGCTAAGGGCGTTGTGTGTTATAATGTGAATATTTTATTAATGGATTTAATTTGTTTTATGTTTTCTACTCGAATCGGTTAGTTTGTTTGGAAATTGAATAGGAAGCGAATCTTATGTTAATCTTAATTTCCTTTAGATTTTGAAATAGTTCTACAGAGTACTTCATTTATTTGCATGTGATGTGCAGAGTATGCCTACACGCTCCACCTTCAAGGTGTACCATTTAATTGACATCTATATTTGGAGTGTTGGGAGTGCTGATCTTGGAGGTAGTAACGTCTTAGTGTTATCCTTTTTCTTTTCAATGGGTCATCAATTGTGTCAACTATGGTTAACTATAACGTGTTAGCGTTATCTTTTTTTTTTCAATGGGTCATCAACTGTATCAATTATTGTTAGCTATAAGTTTAAGTTCATGGAGGTATTTTAAGGCATTTTATCGAGTTAGGTGTGAAAATTTATTTTTTTGATATTGAATACCCACTTTCATTGTTATAAACATAAGTGCTGATAAAAATGGTAATGTTGAAGACAATGGAGAATATCTTAGAATAAATAGAGTTGGTTCACGTAGCCTCATGATAGGAATTAATGAGAATAAAAATGGCTGTGATAGCTTTGATACCATGATAAAAATGGCAATGTTTGTATTAATGAGAATAAAGCCCACTAGTTAGCTCTATGAAAGAGAGTCTGAACTAGGAGAGTCTAGCTCTGAAGAACGCTCTACATTGTTCATCAACATTACACATTAAATAGAATACATAGTTTTAGGGAAGTTAGAACAGCATCCCAAGAAATAGAAACTAATTCCTATCCTGAGGCTACATAAACCAACTCTATCTATTCTAGGATATTCTCCATTATCTTTAACACTCCCCCTTAATGGAGAATGGGTTCACATATATGCCTAACATCTCCCTAACAATTTGAAACTTAACTTTTCCAAGGGGCTTAATGAAAATGTCCGCAACATTATCACATGTATTACAATATTCTAGAAGAATTTCTTCAGATTACACTTTCTTCCTTACAAAATGGAATTGAGTATCAATATGTTTCGTGTTTTTGTGAAATACTAGATTGTTGGCTAGCTTGATTGTACTTTGATTATTGTTGCCACTGTCTATTCTTCCCCAACATCCTGGAGAAGTCTCCACAACCAAACCGCCTCACGCGTTGCTGCACCATAGCTTGATACTCTGCTTCTGCTGAGGACAAGGAGACTGTGTTCCGCTTCTTGCTGCTCCAAGTGATCAACTCGGATCCAAAACTGAATGCATAACCTGCTATAGATCTGTGATCATCTACATTTCCTGCCCAATCTGAATCTACAAATCCTAAAAGTCTAACATCAGAAGAGTCAGTGTAAATAATTCCATAATCTATAGTACCTTGTAGATACCTCAAAACATTCTTTGTTGCATTCCAATGGCTTTCAAGTGGCTTAGACATAAATTGGCTTAACACGCTACTGCATAAGCCAAATCAGGTCTAGTGGTGGTTAGGTAGATTGGACTCCCAACCAGCTATCTGTAAAGTGTTGCATCTGCCGCTTTTGAGCCATCCTCACACTACAATTTGATGTTTTGTTGCAATGGTACCTGTGCAGACTTCCACTGATCCATTCTAAACTTCACTAACAGGCCTTTGACATACTTTGCTTGAGACAGAAATGTTTGACCTGAATCTCTCTAGATCTCGAGACCTAAACAATATCTGAGTTCACCGAGATGCTTCATCTCAAACATCTGTGACATCTATTGCTTGATTTCATCAATTAGATATACATCATCACTTGTAATTATCAAATCATCTACATATAATGAAATCAACACTACATACCCTTGCTCATCTTTCATGGTGTAAATATCAGGGTCATTCTTACTTCTATTCTAGCCAGCTTGCAGAAAAATGAATCGATTTTCTCATACCATGACCCGGGAGCTTGTTTTAATCCATAGAGTGCTTTCTTCAACATACAGACTGAATCTTCTTTTCCTTTCTGGACAAACCCTTCCGATTGCTCTAAATAAAACTCTTCTTTCAATTCTCCATTCAGAAATGCAGACTTTATATCTAGTTGGTGCATCATCCAATGTTTCTTAGTAGCTAAGGCAATTAACATTCTGATGGTATTCAATTTAGCTATAGGGGTGAAGGTTTTCCTCATAATCTATCCCTTCTTTTTGTGTATACCTCTTTGCAACCAACCTAGCTTTCAGTTTTTCTATAGTTCCATTTGCATTGATTTTTGGTTTATATAACCATTTGCAACCTATGACCTGCTTTCCTCTAGGAAGTTCTAGCATTTCCCAAGTGTTGTTTCTGATTATTGAATCATATTCTTGTTCCATGGCTATTTTCCATTCATTACTTTCATTTGCTTATTTATAACTATACAGTTCAACAACACTCATCATACTAGTTATAAATGTATTTTCCCTATATCTTGCAAGCATTTGAGCTTTCCTACCTAATCTCCTGAGTGGTGGGGTGGTGGTTTCAAACCTTATTTCTTCCTGCTACTGTTGTTGTTGCTGTTGTTGTTGTTGCAGTTGTTGAAGTTGAATCTGTTGTTGTCGATGTTGTTCATCCTCTGCCTTTGTTTGCATTGATCTTGGTTGTTCTCTGCATCCTCTTCTTCAAAGTACGGAATGTCCCATCCATCATAGTGCTCATCAGTTTCTTCACTATCCTACTCATGGAATTTAACATCTCTACTAACAAAGATCTTGTGAGTAGAGGGATTAAATAATATGTATGCTTTATATGACGAACAATACCCTATAAAAGTACATTTGATGGCTTTTGAGTCTAATTTTCTTCTATCTTCCTTTGGTATGTGGGAAAATGCTTTACATCCAAATATTCTTAAGTGTTTTACTGCAGGCTTATATCCATAGAAAGCTTCAAAAGGAGTTTTAAACTCAAGACTTCTTGTAGGACTCCTATTTTTTAAATAAACCACAGTACTCACTGCTTCAACCCAAAAACCATTTGAAAGATTCTTACCTTTGAACATACTTCTCGCACATTCCACCAGAGTTCTGTTCTTCCTTTCTGTTACTCCATTCTACTATGGAGTATGGGGTACTGTAAACTGCTGCAAAATACCATGATCTTTACAATATCTGATCAGTTCATCTTTCCAATATTCTCCCCTTGATCAAAATGGAGAATTTTTATTTGTTTCCCTGTTTGTCTTTCAATCATATTTTTAAATTACTTAAAGTATATGAATGTATGACTCTTCTTACATAAGAAATACACCCAAGAAAACTTTGTACAGTCATCAATAAACAGTAGGAAATACACTGCACCTCCTAATAATTTTGTCTGCATGGGACCACACAGGTCTGTGTGCACTAACTCCAGTATATCCCTTTGTTTCTTTTCTACTCTAATAGGGAATTCTTCTCTATGCATTTTTCCTAAAGTACAAGCATTGCAATCATTATGTACTTGCTTTAGCATAGGAAGATCTCTTACCATTTCTTTTCTCTATAGTAACATCAAATCATTGTAATTGATGTGGCCAAATCTCTGGTGCCAAAGCTCTTCTGTAGTTAAAATCACTGTTGTCAATGCTCGAACCAGTGCAGGTCTCACATCCAACTTGTATAGTCCTCTTGTTCAGATTCCTGTAGCAATTATCTTCATTCCATCTAGCAGATCTTTAATATAACAGTTAGATTTTAAAAATTCAACTTTCAAATCTTGATCTATAATCATTGATACAAAAATCAAGTTCTTTGTTATGTCAGGCACATACATTACATTGTAAATTTGTTTAATATTACCATTAGGTAGAATGATAAAAACTTTCCCACATCCTTTGCTTTGATGACTTCTGTCATCTCCTAGGTAAATATGTACACCTTCGTCGATATCTTTAAAATCCTCCAGCTAGTGCTTGTTCCCTGTCATGTGTGTTGACGCTCCTGAATCTACATACCAAATATCTGCATCAACATTCTCATCACAATCTTCCATGAACAACATCAAATTCTGCACCTGATCACTGTTCGCGAGATGACCTGCATGTCTCTTTGGCTTTTGTTGTTCTTCATGATGCTTCTTTTTCCTACATTCCCTCGCAATATGACCAAATTTTTTGCAATAAAAACATTCAGTTTCAGAGTAGTTTTTATTCGGATGCATACCTTGGGTCAGATTTGGCTGTTTATGTGAACTTGCTCCATTTTTTTGTTGTGGACCTCCTTTCCCTTTGTAGAAGTTTTTCCTCGCCACCAATGTGAGATCGGCATTCTGGGGCTTCAGAGTCGATCTCCTCTCTTCTTCCTGCATTAGTATACTTGTCAGATCTTCAAAATGCGGGATATTTTCTCTGTCATTGATCCTAGTGATGAACATATGATAATCATCAGTGACACCATTCATTGTAATGGTCACAAGATCTTTATCGTCCATTGTATGACCAATATTTGATAATTTGTTTTTCAGATCCTTTATCCTTACTACAAATGAAGCAATCGTTTCATTCTCCTCCATCTTCATGGATAGTATCTTACTCTTGAGGAACAAAAGATGATTTGATTTTTGATCTCGTACAATTCCTTCAGAATTCCCCAGATCTCGTTAGCCGACTTACCTTCTATGATGTGCAGTATAATACAGTCTTTCATTGACATCTTCAACATTGTCCTTGCTCTGCTTTCTTGTTTCTCCCAATCTGGGACTGATGCTTATCTAGTGGCAGGCCTCTGCTCATCCGCATTCACAATCTACCAAGCACTCTGCACTTCTAGCAGAGTCTACATCTTAAACTTCCAATTTTCATAATTGAAACCATCGAGCTTGTTATGCTCGTTCATGCATGCTTCAAATATGTTGTTATTCATCTTGGCGATTTAGAAAAAGAAATTGACAGGTAAAAGATGTTAAATTTACCCCAAATCTGTGAGAGAGACTAATCACTATTGTTCAATCTCGCAGCACACACGCAGATCACCATGGTTTCCTTCTCAGCCTCCAGACAACCTTCTGTTGTCAGCTATAACCTTGTTATTGGCTTCCCCACTCAACTTCTCTGACAGCTACAGCCTTGTTCTTGGCTCCCTTTGTAATTTCTTTGGTTTACATGATCATCGTTGATATTTTCCCAATATCCGAGACTAATCGCAGAAAAAAACCAATTTTCAGAGACTAGTTGCAATTGTCGTAGTTGTACACTGGAAAAATGTGACGATCGAAAAAATGAAATTTTTGAGAAGTGTAGTAGTGCATCGACGCAACTATTCACTCAAAACCTATGATGGTTTCGGTTCAAAGAACCACCCACTAGCTAGTGTATAGGTACCTCGGCCTTGACGCTCTGATACCATGATAAAAATGGCAATGTTTGTATTAATGAGAATAAAACCCACTGGTTAGCTCTACGAAAGAGAGTCTGAACCAGGAGAGTCTAGCTCTGCAGAATGTTCAACTTTGTTCATCAACGTTAAACATTAAATAGAATACATATTTTTAGGGAAGTTAGAACAACATCCTAAGAAATAGAAACTAATTCCTATCCTGAGGCTACGTGAACCAACTTTACCTATTCTAGGATATTCTCCATTATCTTCAACAAGAAAGAGCCTATAAATTCAATACAACAATAGAAGTATAAATTTATTTTCTGTTTTGTTTTATAGAATATAGGTTTATTTGCAATAGAGGTCTAAATAACGAACAGGAGATTGGCAAACTAAAAATTGGTAAAAACTTTGTTATACAACTGCATCTAAGAGTTGGGAAATTCATTTCAATGGTTCCTACACTCCCCGGAGCTGCAATGGGAGCTTGGGAAAGTTCCGGGAGCTTTGAAGACTACTTTTTTTGGACTTCCCGCATTACTAGGGGTAGGGGAATACAAAGTCTATAGAGAAATATGTTGAACTACCCGCAAAACATGAGCCTAAGTTGAAACCTTCGCAGGAAGAAAGGCCAAAGACATCATTAACACCCATATCCATAATTGAAAAACTGGAGCAATTTCTTGATGGGTTAAGGAAGCGTGTGGCATCTCGATGTAAGGGCGATATCTTGGATGTCATGGTGATAAATATTTCTTTTTTTGTTTATGTATATATATCATAGAAGATTGTGTGTGCATATTGTATGTGGCAGTCAATGCTTAAACATTAGAGTTGTTTTACTTTTTTCTTAAGAATAACTAGAGAAACATATGTAAAACTTTTCCTTTGTATTTTTAAGCCACATTGTTTCAAAGACTCGTCATGTGTCATAATGATCTTGAAATTTTAATATTATATATATATAAAAGTGAGAGACTCAAGGAGAGAGACACCCAAAAAATGTATTTATTTATAAAGAAAGATATATTATTTATTATTTAGATATTTAAATTGATTTTAATATTTAAATATTTTTTGATTCAATATTAATTTTGATTATTATATAATTATATAATTAAAAAAATAAACTTTATTATATAATTTACCAAGCCGTTTCCTGTAAATTTTGGGGAAACCTCTAACCATTCTGAACACCCGTACCCAAGTTCCCAACTTTCCCATGTTCCAGATACTCATGCAACATAGGTAAAAAACAATGATCTTGTGAGATTGGGTAAAGCAATAACGGAGAAAAAAAATTATTGCAGGAAGGGTTGGATCTCAAGTTTGTTGGTTGCTTTGAGGAAAAAATGAGCATGGTTCTGAAAGTAAGAATCCTCTTCAGAAGTGACATTCCCATCAACAGGCATGGGGGCACGGGGGCTTCACTGGGGAAGCAATATCATACCATGTGGGTTCATATTGGCGGATATATATTGAGAAGAAAATGACATAATATATTGGGGGATATATAGGGGATAAAGGGTTTTATATTGGAAAATATAAAAAATGGAGCTTAAAGTTAATGAAAAATATAAAGGGGTAGAAAAAATGTTAATGAAAAAATGGATACCTTGACTATCTAGTGAAAGTAAGGGTTTTTAAATTGACAAGTTGTATTCAGTTCATATTCATAGGGGGTTAAATAATCTGATTTTTAGAGGGATTTTCCAATATGTAGTCAAACAATGTTGTTTAATATGTAACCAACTCACATGATATGCTAGAGGATCATTGAGTCCCCGTACAGACCATCATTAAAGAGAACATGACAATCCCCAACCCAAAGCCAAGCCAACTGCCAAGCCAACTGCCAACGATGAAAATTGTTTCCTTACGGAACCCAATACTTACATGATGGTTATCACAATTGACCTAGACTTCACAAACCTCTCTCTATTTGTTTCGACTCTGTAGCTTCTAAGTTTGCTTCGGCCATGTTAATGTGTAAGTTTCGAGTATAACTCTAATATTAATACCCAAGACAACTGCTTACATTTGTAGCGTTTTATGATTCATAATGTGAGCTAAAATGCTTACATGTGTAGCCTTTTATGATTAATAATGCGAGTTAAAATGGTTATATTGTTGAGATGTATGGCTTAACCTCCTCGATCACGGACATTTAAGTTGAGCGTAGACATTTAATTTTACATCAGTAATTTTTTTTGTTTAACTATGAGGATTTTTATAATAATTCATTAAGTGAATTTAGAAATGTTTAACAAAAGTGTCCGCTATATTGAACGGCACAGTTCGGTTCAATGTCCAGAAATTTCAGACACCATATATGGGGAATTCTAAGTGCACCTGTTACAACTCAAGTAGCAAATTGTGTGATTCTAAGTGCACCTGTTACAACTCAAGTAGCAAATTGTGTGATTGTATTAATGATACGTTTTAGCTAATCCTTTATCTATGACATGTTTAATTAGTGGTTACTGCCCTAAATCCTCATTAGTAGGTCGCCATAAATTGTCATTTTCTAGAAGATCAATTATGACTGTCCCAAAACCAAATTGCGACAGGGAATGCTCATTTATTGATTCTCTATCACCCTCGTCAGTTTTTCTAGCATAACCATCCTTACACTCCTCTCATGTAAACTTACAAGCAACTAATATAGATCTTCATCTTGATATTTATAAAGAAACATGGATCATGCACATCTAATTTGTTATTCATGTAGTAGACTCACTCATTAATATATGATGATGGGATTTTTAACTCAATGGTAGAGTATAAGGTGTAAGTCATTGGTTTAAGTCTCTTCAAGTTTATTATTCACCAACTATAATTTGTTTTCAAAAATCGAATTATTTTTCTCAGGTGTTTTTAATTAATTTAATTTTTCTGAATAAAAAAATTACCTTATTAAGCATCAGCCCACATGGATATCTATATTTACAAAATTGTAATTATATATATGCTTAAGTTTGATAGAAAGCCTAAAAAATATATAACTTATTTAATTCTTAATATGGAATTGATATATAGCATTTAAAAAAATGAATTAAAAAAATATGTGGATTCTATATATAGAAAGAGAGGAAAAGAGAGTGTTCTTATTCCATTGATAAATGCTTTCTTGTTCAAGAGATGCTTTATAATCTTTTTAATGCTTTATTATTAAGTTGGCATATACACTTGCAAGAATTGAACTTAGGTGGGAAGGATTTCATTCCTTCCTCCCAACTACCCAAGATAACCATAATTGAAACATGTATATTTCCAAAGAGAGAGAGAAAGATTTTATCCCATGGATATATGCTTTGTACTTGCCACTATGAACAAGACATGTATTTAAAAATATACTTCTTCACGTGTAGATCAATTTGTTTGTGTGGTTTAGTCCTTAGTAAGTATTAGGTTCAAACTTCATGGGGAGTAGTTGAGGATTGAAGCTACGTTGGGGGAAATTAAATTGTGTTGGCTTTTGCTTAGGCCCAACCTAATTGTGAAAATAAAATATTTTAATATAAATGTTGAATAAAATATTTTAATTTTAAATTCCTTCCATACTTAGCATGAAGTTGCCACATGGAAAGCGGGCACACAAACACATACAACTTGTATAAATCCATGTTAACCCCAAATCTATCACATGCCATATGAGATGAAATCTCTCAACATCCAAACATTTTTTTAATTTTACACTTGAAAAGAAACTTTACACTAGTTTCAAAATTAATACGAGTATAAATCCATCTCAATCATGGATCTGCCATATTGTGAGAAGATCAAATTTGTTCATATGAAAACCTCTTTTAGAGTGCAAAACTTGAAAAAAAAATTGTACATTAACTATATATATATATATATATATATATATATGGATTTGAGATCCCAACAGGTTTCCAAAGATGAATAAGGAAGTTGAGATATTCTCTCAACATAATCCGAAACCAACTCTAAATTTACCATGTAAGCATTATCTCCAAGTGCTTCCCTTAATGCTTTCTTGTCAAGTTAAACACAAATTACAATGAAGAAAATACATATTACAACAGGAAACTGATCACTCATATCCACTTTGGAATCTTGTAAACAATGTTCTTTCTTCACCACCACATCTTCGAGTTGTCACTTGAATTCCATTTCCAACATAAACACTTCTGACCATCTTTGAAGAGCTTTGTATAATTGATGTTTCTCGATCTCTCAAGGGAAATCTTGACACTAGACCAGCCTATGGAAAAACTGTATCTATCAAAATGTAACGAACTACACTTTTGATAGTTGTGTAGGTCAGTTGTCTAAGTGCTCTGGCATATTCAACAGTCAATTATGCAACTGACTTTTTTACATACAAGAATCTCATAAATTGACAAGTAATTGATGCTCTTGAAGCCTGAAGAGCAATAAACCCATCAACCTATAACAAGCTCACACAGTTAAATTAGCAATATATTCTCTGAGTACCAAAAAAAACTTTGAAAACCGCTATTTTAAATTGTGCTAATTTATTCAATAATATAATTTTTGCGCACAAAATAAATAACATTACCACAATTAGCTACAAGAGAATGTGCCAGGAATCCATTCAAAGAAAATTATGTTTACCCTCACAGAATCTAGCGATGGAATCGAATCAAAAACTGCCAGCCAAGTGGGTATCTCATTTCGCAGGTGTCGTCCTCTGCGTTTTTCATAACCAAGCTATGTAATATGCCCTTTTCCACGAGGAAGCGCATGATTCTGAAGAGGCACGATGCATCAGAAGAATCTCTAGGAGGGTTCACTACGATTTCGTCAAGAGTGGCACGAGGATCTTCATGTGCAATGATAACAGGAATTCCCAGTATTCAAACCAACGCTCTCCGTTTCTCGTTTACTGTTTTTCTCTATAGAAATCGCAGTTGAGTTTGACGAATCTACTCTGGAAGCCTCGAATGCTTTCCTTCTTCAAGGTTGAAGTTGACAAAATATTTCACGATTCCACACGAGTTCTTACAGTTCAAGGCACACTCTACACAGTTTTGTGGCTTCAACATTGGTTCTCTGCTAGATGTGTTCATAAAAAAAATGAGTTCTTCATCAACAAAGTTAGCCCACGATTTGTGTGATCTGCTGTCAGCAAAAAGGAAGATCTACATAAATATTTCCCAAAAAAAATATTGGTTCTGAGACTTGAGCACAGGACTAAGTGGCCTCTATATCACAGTGCTAACGTAAATATTTCCCAAAAGAAAATTTAAAATTTGGTTCTGAGACTTGAGGCAGGACTAAGTGGCCTGTATATGCTAATATCCTCATGGCAAGCCACATGAAAAGAGAATCTCCAGCGTTCTGAGCACGAACTCTATCCAACTTCACATTCCACTAAAATTCATATATAATCTCACGTTAAAACACAATGAAATTATCACACACATATCCCAGTCCTTTCATATTCCTGGGCCTCTCATGACATGGGCCTTCCCCTGAGAGGAGTAGGACCAAAGGACACTGATACCAACCAAAAAAATCATTATATAATTTTTTCATACTTTATTTATTCACAAATATTATACAAATACATCTAACACATTTTAAAGATGAATAAAGAAGTTGAGATATTCTCTCAATATAATCTCAAACCAACTCTAAATTTACCATATAAGCTTTATCTCAAAGTAAAAATGCAATCTTTCTGATTGTATACATATGGATATAGTTTAAATTACATCGTTGAAAGCTTAAATGGAGAGAATACTTTGAGAGTTTGTTTGGACATTTGGATTATGTAGCCTAGACACTTAAATTTGCAATTTCAACAAATTTAAATGTTTTTTTATTAATATATAGTTTTTTAAATACATGTCAATATTTTTTTTTTTTGTAAGCTGGGGCGGGACTCTCCGATTTACATGTCCATTAAGTATCCCTCAACGGGGGAAGGGTAGCCATTTGAACCCAAGACTTCGGGTTCGGTGAGACTTCATTTCCACGGCCCTTGCCGGTTGAGCTACCCCATGTGGACTAATACATGTCAATATTACTTAACCTTATTTTATTTATGATTTATATTAAATATTTTTATTATTTACAATATGTCTTAAATAAGACATATCAATTTTACATTAATAATTGATTGAATTACACATTTTTCTTTTTCTTAAAAAGTAACTAATATTTTTCTCATTTTATTGCTTCTTCTTTTTGAATATTTGAAATAGTTAGTTCATATTGTATATATGTTTACCATGGTATTTAAAACTATTTATTTAAAATCTTATATATATATATATATATATATTTATTATTAGGACTTTGATTGTGAAAATAACTATTTTTTACCTTATTTTGTTTTATATTAATTAATAATATTAATTACACATCTCTTTCTTTTTAAAAAAATATTTTATAATATTAATAAAATTATTAATATTTTATTAATATTTTTATTTTATTCATTTTTATTTTTTATAACCAATATTTTTTTTCAAACATCATATTTATACACCTATCAACTTCATATTAATCATAAAAATAATCACACAGCACTCCATATTAAGCTCTACAATCTACCTTTCACTGCAATAAATTTTATAATCTAAACATATTTAATACAAAATCAACCCCAAAACTATCACGGTAATCTTGTCATTCAACATCAAGAGCGAAAGTATTAGTGTAATGTTGTCATTCACCATCAACGAGAAAACTATCAATGTAATGTTGTCATTCAACATCAACAAAGTAAAAAAGTCGTACAGTTTCCATATTCAAAACATCACTATACATAAATAATGATTTCATTAATGCTGAAAGGACAGCGATTTATTCCAGAAGATGTTCACTCAACAGGTGTCCAACACGATGATTAAACATCTTTATGAAATAGGTTATACGTTCCTCATTCCAAGAAACGGGCATCGAACTGATGGCAGATGTATGGGAGACAATTTATCGAGACTTTTTTATTTAAAAAATCATTGAATTTGATGCTAAAGCGACGGACGTAATTTCTCCGAGACTTGTTATCCACTTAACAGTGGCCCTACTAAGTCCCAGCAGGATTACCGAAGAAAATAAGCCATTGCCGTCCTTGTTTCTGATCACAGATTCTGGACAAGCAGCGGAATCTGGGCAGCGGGAGGAGGATTTTCGCGCTTTTAGGGTTGATGATGCAATTCGCTACAATACCAGGAGTGTCGTGGCGTTCAGAGCACTGTTCGGACGATTTTTTGGACTTTGCCGCAGATCTTTACTGCTTTAAATACTGTCTTGCTATCCTGATCAAGAAACCTTGCGGTTTCGGTAAAGCTTGTCCTAGTTTTTGAAGTTGAAGGGCAGAGGCATGACGAAAAGAGAGGAGAGGAAGGGAAATATTTTTTTTAGTTTGCCTGCACTGTAGGAAAATTTGAAGCCGGGGACCTGAAATTGTTAAAAATGTCTCACTGCGTTTTGTGTCTTTTTGCCTACATTTGCTCTGGTTCGCAGGGAGGAATTGAAGTGTGAATTCAACAATTAAACCGTAAAAGATTCGAAAGATGGCCTAGAAAAGGCATAATCGTAGTGTTGAGAAGATTGAGAAAGGGATTTAAGGCAGAGCAAGTCCAGTCCTATTATCTTCTTGCTCGAAGGCGAACATTTTCCAGTCGATCTGCCAAAACTCTTCCACAATTTCCTCAACTCTACAATTCCGCCGGAATCTTTCGAATCTTTTAGAGTTTAATTTGGCCTAGTAACTCTTCCCACGAGCTTGAAATTCTAATGAGCTACGGAATTTATGGCTGGCGAGCTGCTGCCCCGTTGAAGGAATTCCGGAAACAGTAGGCAATCTTGAGGAGATAACAAATTTCGATTTATGGATGAACCGGTTCTCCGGTTAGATTCCGAGAGGATCAGGAAGCGGCAAAGATCACTAGTTAGAATATAAAGATCTAGCTTTACCAGTACCTTATCTCCGGCGGCAATGGGGTAGACGTAAAGCAATGAAAGAGTTTCGAGGCTTCAACTGTTGGATTCCCGCCCGCCGGGGGAGCCTGAATCTTTATGAAGATAATCCGATCGCGAAATAGCTTCAGGTTTGGGTTTGTTTGCCAGCCTCACGGAATTAAAGCTCGTTTGCAATAGATCAACCAGTACTCCTAGTGCTTGCTCTTCTTGTGTTTTTTCCACTGTGAAATTGAACTCTGCACTAATTGCTTCAATCTGAACTTGATATTAATGTTAGGGTTTTCATAAATATTGGTGTGGAATATCCTGCGTTTGGTACAGTTCTTAAATATTTTTTCTGTGGGCGTTGTTTCTTATATTGTGCTTATTTTATTAATGGATTTAATTTGTTTTATGTTTTCTACTCGAATTAGCTTCTTCTGTAAATTGAATAGGAAGCTAATGTTATGTTAATCTCGCTTTGCTTTAGATTTTGAAAGAGTTCTAGAGAGTAGTTCAGAGATTTGCTTGTGATATTGTCCAGAGTATGCCTCTGTATTTGGAGGGTTTGGAGTGGTGATATTGGAGCTAATAATTTGTTAATGTTATTTTTCAATGGATCATTTTTTAACATGTTAATTGTAAGTTTATGTATGCATTCTTAAGCATTTTTATCTACTTACTTGTGACAAGTTATCATTTGCTATGGATTTTCTTCAGTCACAGTTATAAATACTGAGGGTCATCTTATATTCTATTTTCTGTTTTGTTTTTATAGAATATAGTCTTAATTACGATACAGTTTAACTCTGGATTTCTACATAACGGGCAGGATACAAAATTTGGAAGAAAACAATGCTCTTGTGAAATGGGATATGCAACAATGGAGGGAAAAAAAATGTATTGCAGGAAGCGTTGGATCTAAGGCTTGTGGGGTTCGAGGAGAAAATGAACATGTATCTGAAAGTAATCAGAATCCTCTACACAAGTGCCCTGCCCATGGAGAGCCATCAACGATGAGGGCGATAGAGATGTTGCAGGATGCCAATCCCTAGCACAAGCACAGGGCAACTACCAAGGATGAAAATTGTTTCCTTGCTGTCATGAGGATTTCACTAATTGCATGATGGTTATTGCATTTCACCGAGACTAAAATGAACCTCTGCATTTGGTGCCACCAGTACAAGGCAGTGCAACTACCAAGGATGAAATTGTTTCCTTACTATTAACCGGAACCCACTACTTGCATTACGGCTATTGCATTTGACATGGAATTCAAACGACCTTTGTATTTTCTGCCACATTCTGGCTTCTGTATTTGTCACTATTCGTAGCTTTCAAGTTTGTTTTGGTTTTGTTAATGTATAATTTTCGAATCTTACAAGCATATATACAACTTACGATTGGAAAAAAAATATTGGTATGATTCATAATGAGAGTACAATGATTATCCAATTTACATGTTATGGCTTACCCTCCTTGATCGGAGACATTTAGTTTGAGCGTAGACATTTAATGAGCAATTTTTTTGTTTACAATTTTCACCATTAATTATTTTTTATTATATTTTAAAATTTTTGAAGATAGTATTAAATGGGTTTTAAAATATTTAAATTTTCCGGTGGATATTCAAACTATCATTCGAGATGAGTAAAATTATAAAAATGATAAGTAAAGTGTTTACTAAAAATGTTTAATATCACAACATTTAATATCTAGAAATTTCAAGCACTATAGGGGTGTTTAATTTTTTTTTAATTGCATTTTATATAGCTAAATCTCTAATAATATTAAAGATCTATCTTAATCACTTATTTACGAATATTAATCACTTATTTACGAAGATTTAAGAGGGACCAGAGATTTGCAAACTTATATTTAAAATATCAAACTTAAAAAATGATTTTCAAATTTAATCTCTTTTAATACTTGATAAATACGAGATTAAGATATATACCTTGACAGTGTGTGCACAAATCCAATTAGATTTATCTTACAGGATTTCCAAATGCAAACCCATCTCTGTTTAAACGGTTGGAAGGATTGTTAACTCCCTGATCCCGAGTATTATCCAAAGGGCATAGAGGTATAGTGCGTCATGAGTAGGATGTTGAATCCGCTTTGCCCGGATCTTATGATTACTTCTTCAACTTATAATATTCTTATTACCCACTGCAATAGTGAAAGCGGTGCAAAACTTTTAAATCTTGTCCACATATATCGATAAAGTGCTCGATAAATCTTGTCCACATATATCGATAAAGTGCTCGATAGAAGCGTGTGAATAATTGGATAGACAGGAGGTATTTTGGATTGACATTTATTATGTTTTTATATATATTATATTTTAGGATAAATGGATTTGGACAAATGATTGAATATTTCATGGTTGAATTAATAACAGAAGTTGATAGGAGTGTATCAACATTGATAACAGATATTAAATTTGGTGTATCGTTTCACCATATTTTCTTACCTAAAAACATGGCTGTTCATTATTTTCTATTGTTAACGTTGCTTTGAATAAAAATGGTATCCTGTTAAATTCTATGAAATTGTATGATTGGATTGGTTAATGGTAAAATTATTTTAAATTTTGTTTTTGATTTTCTGTAAATTTTATGTGATTTAAATAAATTAGGGTAGATTTATATTTAGCTTTGGATTTACCAATTTCTAAGAGAGATCAAATTTCTCAATATGCAAGTTTTTTTTAATGTAAAATTTGAAGAAAAGTTTAAGCTTAAAGAGATCTGATTCACTTAGAGATTAACTTTTACTTGTCTTATGTATCTTGAGTGATATCCCTAATCATCAAGTGTTATTGTCGTGTGAGTTGTATGATTGGATTTGAGAGAGATCTGGTCTGCGAAAAATAGCTCCTACTTTTCTGATTGGTTGAGATATTTTCTTCATTGATTGATTGTGTAGTTAAGATAGAATTTATATTTTCAACAAATAATTGATATATTTATATTTTTTATTAATCTAATGTAAAGTAAGTTTTGGTGTTCAAACTCGTTTCACAAATTGGTATCAAAGCCACTAGCTTTGGGTTAACCGGGAGACATGTGAAACTAATTACTTTGCAGTGGATTAGCGTAGGTGTAAATATGCGAAAGTAAATTATATGGTTTTGTGTAAATTCGTTTTATGTTTTTTGTGTGATTTCCAGGATGGTGTGATTGCCATAAACATTATTAAAATCTCAATGATATCATTAGAAAAATTCCAGTGGTAGCATGATTAACAAAGTACATTTTTCATATTGCTTCAACAATCTTGCATTCCTCCGAAAGCAGCGACGAAGACAATGATGAAATTTCAAGTGATGGGAAAACTTTGTGCTTTGTTGATGGTGCTGAACCCACCAACATGTCAAGGGGATCTCCCCGGTAAGAAAGAGGGCCCGATATCTGTGGGAGAGATGTAAAACTAATTACCCTACAATGGATTAGTGTAGGTGTAAATATGTGAAAGTATATTATATAGTTTTGTGTAAACTGGTTTTGTGTGTTTTTTGTGTGATTGTGAGGATGGTGTGATTGCCATAAACATGATTAAAATCTCAATGATATCATTGGCATAATTCTAATGGTAGCATGATTAACAAAGTACAATTTTTATATCGCTTCAACAATCTTGCATTCCTCTGGAAGCAACAATGAAGACAACGATGAAATTTCAACTCAATGGGAAAACTTTGTGCTTTGTTGACGGTGTTAGACCCACTAACATGTTAAGGGGATCTCCTCGGTAAGAAGTCCCAATTAGACCTCATAGTTTTTGGTGTAGGAGTCTTCGTAGTGGGTCGTATGGTAGTGCCTTGACCGCGATTTTGCATAGAGGCAAGTAAGATAACTCTGTTGGTAGCAAGGGTGTGACAATTGCATTGAGTCAAGGAAGGTGCATGAGAGGTTTTAGCACATGGGGGTTGATATGAGTTCACCCCTTGGAAACCTGTAATAATATTCAACTTGGAAGGGATCACACGAGAAAAGATGCATCACCAGTTGGAAAGAGAGTTAGCAAGAAATCCAAAGTGATGGTTAAACGAACAACACATTTCGGAAATATTTTGTTTTAGCATCTACAACCACCCTCCAAAATTTTTCCTTAGCCTCGTTTTGGAGCCTCCCTTCCAACCTTCACAGCAGTTTGCCTTGCTTCGTCAAGTTTACAAGCTTTAGTGTCATTCTTGTAGAATGGTAGCCTCTCGGTCATAACTTGATCCATTCCCCTCATAGGTTGTTCACTTGGACTTGTTCAAGTTGTAGGTTGAGCAGCTTCCCCTTGGAAATTGCACATTTCTGGAGGGCAACCAAACTTCCCTCCAGAAATTGCGCAATCCTCTCTGGCAACTTGCTGGGCTCTAGGATTGCACAATCCTACCTGCCAACACTCCAAGCAGGATTTGCACAAATTTCCCTAGCAAGATTGCTCAGCCGAGAATTTGCACAAATTTAGATAGCAGTCAGCTGCTCTACCCAAAAATTGCGCAAATATCTTGAGCAGTTAGCCCAACTCCCAGCCAGAAATGTGCATTTCCTTCAAGCAGTCGAACAACCTCTTACATGTGCAACTGAGTTGACCAATTCCCTCCGAGACCGAGCAAAATAGACTTGCATGCATAGGTTGCTTCTCCCAAGGCAGCATGTAAAGGCATCCCTTGTCTCAGGGATCTATGTTTAGTAGTTGGAGGTTACATGCTAGGAGCAATTCGGAAACCTCTCACCAAGTGTCACTTCCCCTAGATTTGTGGCATGCGCATCACAACCTCGATGTTGCCAAAACTCATCAGTTGGATGCTGCAGAGCTCATTCCTCACATCAACATTGTAGCTCTGACATTCCACATCACATCTAGGAGTAGTCGGCACTTTTAACTCAGTTGTTTTGGGGTAAGCCCACTTCCCATGCCTTGTGCTACATTTCTGTTGCTTTTTGTGTTTTCACTTGTGTGAGTATTGTTTTCTTGATTTATTCGAATGCTTGTTGTCTTTTACATGTATTATAGCTTGTCCTAGCTCCGTTTCAGTTTTTGTTGCTATCCCACAGTTGTGGCATGCATGAAACTATTGCATGGACGTTTTCCTAATCGACGAACTGCCTCGCCCACATGCATGTTGATCTGTTTGTTAAATCTTTCATTCATGTTTTACATGCACTCTCAATCACTTCTGCTATCACTTAGTGTCACCATGCATTTATTCTCTTAGTTGCTTTCAATTGTCCGTTGACGAGTCAGGCCAACCTTGGCCCAGACTCTGCCTTTACAAAGGCTGCATTGCACAATCTGGGGAAAGAAGGCTTGCCTTCCTCTCTAGATTTGTGCATTTCTACCTAGCACTGGCTTCTAGGACTGTTTTGTGCGTTTTTGGAGGATAGTGGCTGCTTGGCCCAAGAAATTGTGCAAATTTGTCCCTTGGCCAACAATCCTTCCCAGCTGGAATTGCGTAATCCCAGTAGTCAGTAACCAAAATTGACTATGCATTGCGTAGTTCCGACAATAAGTTAGTGTTCTAGTAGCCTAGGCTGTGCATTGTGTAGTATTGGCAGTCAGTCTCCCGACCTCCCGACCGAAATTGTGCAACCTTCATGATCATTCACCCATGTATGTTGCAAGTCAATTCTCATGTTCATTTTGGTTTTTGATTGATAGATTGCTTTCCATGAGTGTTTCCATGTCTCCAGGTATTGTAGGCATCCATCTGCCTCTCAACAGTATAGGTACAATGGTTTTGAGGAGAGCAGAGATGAAGACACCATTTAGAGCACACTTGGGGATGCAGTGGATCAAGTTTCTATGGACTTGCCTACCCATGAAGACATCAAGTTTTTCATAGACAAGGACATCAAGATATGACAACAGCAACATCATGGTGAGAAGCATCATGCACAACAGCTGAATATAGCATACCAAATGCAACAAATGCAAGAGGAGGGTTGTTGATAACACGGAGGTGGAACAAGGTTGCAAGATCAAGCATATCCATTGATGATGAAAGCAACTTTGGAGACTCTGGCTATGAGGTGACGACATGAAATGAAGATCGTATGAATACAGAGAATGGAACAAAGAAGAATTTTCATGTGCTGAAGCAGCAGCTCAAGGAAGAAAATGAAGTTGCACAGATAGATGAATGAGCTACAGTAGGATCAGGAACAGCATTGGGCACATCGTGCACTCATAGATGAAACTGCACTCGTACAAGTTAAAGATCCATCCCAGCAGCGAACATGGAGCAGACATGGTGAGCAGTGTTGGTGATAGCATGCAAGGGATTTAACAACATGCATGTCATTGTGCACATGCATGCAATCCAACCCATTCAACACACTCACCAAGGCAAAGACAGAATCAAGTCCAACTAGAGCTGAACATGCATTTTGGCGGCAAATTGATGTGCATGACCACTAGCACACACTTGAAGATTAGCATGGACACTATGCATCAATGTGTTTCCCGTTCAGCTGCACCCAAAAAGACCATGCGTATGTTAGCAGATGAGTTGGATGAATGGGTTGAACCAATGCATCGGTTGCAACGGAGGCAAGAGTTCGCTTCATCAAGATGTCACCATGAGGTGCATACAAACCACTACATACAACCAAGGTTGGCACCAGCTCACCACCTTCACCATCACAATCATGTCAAAGAGTTAGTCTCATCACAGCGGACCAAGTGTCATTGATGTCTTGCAAGGCTTGCTTAAGCCATGTTGCCTCACATGAGTACATGTGCATTGTAATGTTGAATCATGTCAAGTGTAAGTCAAGTGCTAATGGTTGGATGTAGCAGTCATAGAGTAGGTGAAGAGTCATGAGGGTAGTTGAACTGTCACAAAGGGGAATGTCAAGGGTCACCCCACTCTTTGCTATGAATAGTCCCTCATAAGTCATTATAGAGGCTTTTGGTCAGCCAAGCTTCTACTAAGACTATCTTGAAGAAGGCTTGGACAATATTGTAACATGCCTTGGCTTCTCCACTGCACAGAGCTAGTACATCTCTTTGGAGGAGCAAGTAAATGTGGCTATAACGTTCCACTATTGGGTCTAGTAGGCGTACATGGATGTATTGTATGATTGTAACTTACACTTTTTATATAATAAGAGCTAGCACATTTTCATGCATATGTTGTTATTGTAGTTAGACTGCTCGAGTTTCCTTAATGATATATGTTGTTAACTTACATACTTTTGTATGAAGTTATCTGAATGCAATTATATCAATCTTGTTGTTAATGTGTTGCACTTGTTGTGTCAATGTCCTTGTTGGCTACTTTGTCGAACATTAGACAGACCTTTCACTTGAACCTTTCTATAAAAACTGTCACACTCGTCTCATATTGGTCTGTGAGTATTGTACATGTTGTCTTACCATGTATGATGTGACGACCGCATCCAAGTGGACTGCTCCGCTGGAAGCAGTGCATGTCCTTTTGTGTTATGTGTTCCTAGCCAAGTTGGGACTGATCCCTTTCAACTTGGAACTCACCGAGTTATCCTACTTGCCTCTGTGTGACATCATGATCAAGGCATTACCTTACGACCCACTACTGGGACTCCTACACCAAACAGTCTGAGGTCTAATTGGGACTTCTTACCAAAGAGATCCCCTTGATATGTTGGCGAGTCCAACACCATCAATAGATTCATATATACTTATACATAATAGTCCATACATGCATGTGTAAGAAAACCAATACATATATCATTTAGAGTAAGCCAGATAGTATAAAATATAATACAACATATGCATGAAACGTGTTGGCTCTTATTATATAAATGTTCCAGTCATACAATACATCCATGTCCAACCACTAGTTGCAATAGTGGAACTTTATAGCCACATTCGCCTACTCCTCCAAAGAGATGTACTAGCTCTGCGCAATGGAGAAGCCAAGGCTCATTACAATACTGTCCAAGCTCTCTCTAAGATAATATTTTCAGAAACTTGGCTAACCAAAAGCCTTTACAATGAGTTATGAGGGACTATTTATAGCAAAGGGTGGGGTGATCCTTGAAATTCCCCTTTGGGGCAGTTCAACTATCCTCATGACTGTTCACCTACTCTTTGACTATTACATCCAACTATCACAACTTGACTTACATTTGACATGACTTTACATTACAATGCACATGTACCCATGTGAAACAAAATGGCTTGTGCAAGACATTCTAGACATCACTCTTACTTAGACAACCATGGAAGTCCAAATCCTCAACATCTTCATGTTGATCGACATTAACATATTGATGCCAAGATCAGTAGTCCTTACTAGTGTCCGTGTGCTTCGTGGTGACATCTGTCTGAAACCTAACTCTTGCCTCCATAGCATCTAAGTACACTTCTTGAGCTCCTCTGCCCAACTTGCTTGAAAGCATGCACATCATTGTCTTCAATGCGGCCGAACCATCAACATACTTGTGCATGATGTCTGCATTGATGGGCAAGTCTGGGCTGGTGTCAATGCACATCAACTCGTCGAATTACGAGTCAAGCTCTAGTCGGACGTGTTTCTTTATCTTCAACTGGGTAAGATTCCTAATAGATGGGATTACGTGTGTGTGCATTGTTAGCACTCTAGGAAGCTCTCCTAGGTTGTAGCTCAGATATGCGTGGAAACATATAAATCTTCAATATTGTTCTCTGGACTATTGGAATGGATTGGGGTTTGGATCAAGTCTGATGACCACTTCAACTCTATTTCACTCAAAACATGCATGAAAACCCTCAGCTAGACAAGGCTTTAAACCACTAATGCTCAATAGATTATAGATTCAATGGATAAAGGGAGAATACTAATTGTACTAGCAGATGCATACATAAACACATATGAATGGCTAGCTACAAAAAGAAAATGAAGCTTACATATATAATTTATCAATGCAGAGATAAGATGACAGTTATCTGGCATTCGACACAAAAGAAAACATGAATAACACATTCAAGTGCAAGCTTAGAATAGAGGGAAGGATGGGGATTGAACATATAATAGCAAAAGCATCTTGTATTATTGGAATGAAGATGAGATGGTGAGAGGAGCAGAGTCTCCACTGTCTCTAAAAGTTGAACCCTTGATACTCTAAACTTTCAACCATTTATAGGCCTTTTACAATGCTCTCGAACCCTTTGAGGCTCGAGAGGTCTTAATCTATCCCCTCCATCTTTTTAACGACTTGATGCCATGACTAGACACAGATGAGCTCAGAGGTCTCTTTTTCTAACATCAGGGTAACCAAATTTTGGTAATTTTGCCATGCTGTCAGGTAGCTCGCTCGTGCTGATGATGCTCCATCATCATTTCTGTTGGTTCAGCTGTGTTGCGCTGTTGTTTTGCCCCTTACAACCATATATTCCGTTATTTTAGTTCACCTATTGACTATTAAAAAATATGAATAGAGCCAAAAACAGAGTTATTGGGTCCGTCCCTAATCATTGTCGCATGTTGCAAATGGCCTGTAACTTTGCTTTTTTTTAGAAATACATTTAAACATTGGAAATACATTAAAAATGGCTCATGACAAACTTCAAGTATTATGTATTTTCATTCCCAAAACGCTTCGGGTCAGGGTTTGATCGCATCGGCTTTGTTTTGTTGTATTTCATTAAATAATGAAAATATGCAAAATACATAGAAAAATGTGTTTAGGTGGATCTCAAATCTTATACAATAGTTTTAAGGAACCCTTTCGAGTCTGGTTTATCACATCGAACATCTATATATGTATAATCCCCACTCCTCTGTGAAGCCCCAATGGAATATTTCAATGTGAATGATCACAATTACATATCACTATAACCTCAAGCTATTTGGTGAGCACTCCATTGTGTTGGCTGATTGCGATTCTGCAATGCAGCGTGGGTCGTCGATTTGTGCGCTTGATCGACGATCCATGTTGACTCCGCTGATCGCTATCACAAGTTCCACATGGTCTCCGATATCCGTCGATTACGATCTACCGACTGGATCTGGACCATTGATCAGCTAGATCCAAAGGCTCTTGTGCATTCACTATTGCCACTACTGATAGCTCTATTTTTCTCTGTTTCCTTGGGTGTTTACCTCTCGATAGTGTTTTTCTGCCATTCTAAGGGCTTTTCTCATCCGGTTATTCTGATATTTTGAATGATCTTTAAGAAGGTTTTGAAGACTTCGAGAGTGTTTTGGATCCATTTTGGACCACATGCCAACAGGGCTAACACTAACTCCTTCTAGGGATGAAAGCCTCCCTATGAGATTTCAAGAACTACAAACTACTGCCTTTCCAATAACAATCAAAACAAACTTATCTCCTAGTGTTCCATTAGGCATGGAGTTTATTTGCATAAAAAGCAAACACCGAAAAACCTATTACAATATTAAGGCCTTAAAGCCTTATATGAAATAAAATTTCAAAAATAGCCCATTGACTCAGCCATCAAAAACACCTTCCCTCTCCAAATTGTGTAGAATGAAAGTATTGTTCATCTAAACTTAAGCAATGACAAACGGCCCCGTCCATAAGGCATCAAATTTACCATGGTTGCCCTTATTTTCCTTCAATGCATCCCATTTGAGAACCGAGTCACCAACCTTAAAACTGTCCATTTTTTCCTTCCTATCAAAGGTTTCTTTGATTTTCTTCTGATGAATTCTTGACTTCTCAACCAGTTGTTCTCTAATCTGCTGTAATTCAACCAAGTTACTCATTCTCCTTGCTATGTCATTCTCTTCATCCTATTCTTCTTGCAAAAATTTGGCCACAGGGAGAATTAGTTGGATAGGAAAAACAACATTAGTGCCATAAACCAGCTTAAATGGAGAATTTCGTATGTACTTCTTGTTGGTAACTCTATCAGCCCATAGTGCAAACTTCAACTTGGAATCCCAGCTCTTTTTGTTGTCCTCCAACAATTTTTTGATTTTCCTTACAAGACTCTTGTTAGATGATTCTGCTAGGCCATTCCCTTGAGGATAAATGAGGTAGAATAGACCAATTGAATGCCCATGGCTTCACACATGTTGACCAATTATTCTGCCCTGAAATCTGCTGCATTATTGGTGACTAGTTTAGTTGGGCAACCAAATCTAGTGAAAATATTCTCATTCAAGAATTTTATGATAACCTGATGATTAACATTTTTAGTGGGTATAGCCTTAATCCATTTGGTGAAATAATCAGTGGCTACCAAGATCCATTTGTGATGGCCACTGGAATGTGGATTGATCTCACCTATGAAGTCTAAGTCCCACTGTTGGAAGGGACCATTGATGTGTACTCACTTCAAGGGTAGAGATTTTAGTTTTTGTCTTCCTACAAACCTCTGGAATTTGTCACAAGATTTCACAAAAGAAAGCACATTAGAGAACATAGTAGGCCAATAATACCCAGCTCTCAGGATCTTGTGGGCCGTAGTTTTCCAATAATGTTACCCTCTGCAGATGCTAGAATGGAACTGGTGCACATCCACAGATTGTCCTTTGTCTAGACATCTCAAGAGGATCCCTGATGGGTCTTTCCAATAGAGCAGGTTTTCATTAATGTAGAATTTGGTTGATCTGAGCTTAATGGCCCAGGCTTGACTTGAGTTATGCCTTGGAGGGACTTCTAGCTTCCGCAAAAAATGAATTACACTGGAATACCATTCACAGGTGGCTAGATTTTTAGCCAACGACTGATTCTGCTCTCGCTCCACTACTGCTTCTTCTGTCCGCTCACCACCTGAATTTGAACCCACGCAATTGATGTCTAAAAAATTAGAATTTTCCTGAGCCATAAGCTTAGCCAAGCCCTAGTCTTTGACAAGCTTGGTGGGCTTCACCTCTATGTTGAACTTTATGAATTTTGCAATCCATTTAGCTCTCTTTCCATTAATATTTGGTTGAGTTAGAACATCTTTCATTGTTGCTGGCGGTACATATGCAGTCACTTTGGAATGCATAATGTAAATTCTGAATGCCTTTAAAGATTTTATGAGATCATAAACTTGTTTTTCAATAAGGTCATACCTTAGTTTAGTGTCCCTCAGAGTTTTGCTGGAAAAGGCCATAGGGTGTTCTACGCCTTCATCGTTTTTCTGCAATAGAACTACTGCAAGTGTATCATAAGAGGCAAAAGAGAATATATAAAACTCCTTGTTATAATTTGGGCTGATTAGAGTGGGAGCTTCCATGATAGCTTGTTTGATGGCTTCAAAAGAGCTTATTGCACCTTCTGTCCATTTTATTTCTGATCCTTTCTTTAGCATGGAAGTGATGTGCTTCACTAGCTCTACAAAGTTTGGAATAAACCTCCTGACAAAGTTAATCTTACCCAAGAAAGATTGAATGTCCCTTTTTGACCTTGGGATGGACAATTTCTCAATTGCTTAAACTCTAGCTGGATCTATCTTCACACTTTCAGCAGAAACAATATGTCCTAGCAGTTTCCCTTCTTCTCGAGAAAATTGTGAATTCTTTGGGTTTATAGAAATTCCAAAATGTCTGCACTTTAGAAAAACCTTCTTCAAATGCTGCAAATGGTCCTTGTGATTGATGGAAAATACTGTTATGTCGTTAAGGTAAATAAGGACAAACTTGTCCTTCTCTCCCACAAAGGCTATGTCCATGGCCCTTTGAAAAGTAGCCCCAACATTCATCAATTCGAAAGGCATCTTGGAGTACATGAAAATGCTCCAAGACGTAATGAACACAGTCTTTTCCTGATCCTTTGGATGTACAACAATCTGATTGTAACCTAAAAATCCATCCAAGAAAGATATGACTCTAGCCCTTGAAACTTTTTGTAGCAAGTGTTCCATCTTAGGCAGGGGGTAGTTGTTCTTTTTAGAGCATTTGTTCAGATTCTTGAAGTCAGCACAAAGCCTGATTTCTCCATTATTTTTTCTTACTACCACAAGTTTAGCTATCCACTTTGAATACCTTAGGGGAACTATGATCTTGGCATCCAACAACTTATTGATTTCCTTTTCAATCAAAGGCAATAAGAGAGGGCTGATAGGTCTTAATTTCTGCTTAAAAGGGATGGTGTTTTTCTCCAGTGGAATCTTATGCTGAATGATGTTAGTGTCATAGGTCTTAATCTCAATGTACTCGCAAGCAAAAATATCATTAAATTGTTTCATCGGGGTGCAATACTCAGAACAATGGGAGAAAACAAGTGAGTGGATAGATTATGTACTTTGGATGGGTTGGACCCCCTACATTAGCAGACTCATTTTGTTTTTTGGCAGGCTTATAAGGTACATCATTATGATCAAACAACTTCTCTAGGGGCACCAATCCTTTGGGTATATGGTTACTAGGCAGCTGAACAATGAGGTCCTAACAAATCTCATCCTTTAGCTTGGACTGGTTGCATTCTTCAATGGTTTCGTTTTCTTGGTTGATGTGAATTTCAGAAAATTCATCAATGACTTGTAAAAACTTATTAATTTCATCATCATCTTCAAAAACTTTCCAGTATTTGACATTGTCAGGCAGAGATGGTTTATATTTCACCTGAACTTCATAAGTCAATTTAGGAGGAAAAGGAGGAATACACATGCTAGCAGAAACAACAAGGGAATCAACAAGTTGGTTCGTCATTATCAAGATGTAAGAAATACTAAAAATGTTAAAGAGTCCTTGAGCTTCCATACCTCATCTCTGTATGCTTTCAGCCTCAGATGCTTTGCTTGGAAAGTTTTGTTGACCTGTTGAATCATAAGGTTTACGTCTTCAAACACCTTTAGACCTTTAATGCCCATTTCTTTCATAACGTTTGAGCCCAATATTAAAGCTTCATATTCTGCTATGTTATCTGTGATTTGAAAAGCTAGCTTGAAAGATAAATGAATGCATTCTTGTGTTGGGGACATGATGAGCCCCAAAAATGGATAATTATATGGGCTCATTCAACCTTCTAATTCGACTTAATCCACCATTCTCATTAGTTTATTGCATGTTTTTTATTATATTTATGCTAATAGAGTGAATTGGGTTAGTCATTATGCCAACAAGTCTAATGGGTGCTTTGTGTAGTTTTTTGGTCAATTTTGAGACAAAATCAAAGGTTTTAATGAGCACTTGGCAGCCAAATTC